>JBBMJY010000014.1:384142-420611 GCA_037833715.1 Toxotes lorentzi
TCTCTGTGAAGCGCTTTGAGACAATTTGATTGTGGAAGGCGCTATATAAATAAAATTGAATTGAATTGAATTGAAAATGTTGGAGGCTCACGCTGGCTGCCCCCATATAGAATGTTTTGTGTGAGCCCTTGTTTTCCCCAAATCCACAGAGGTGGAGAGGGCAAAGCTAGCACGAGCCATAGAGCCACAATGGACACCTTTAGGGGAAATGTGCCAGGTGGTGATAAACAGAAACTATCCTTTAAGCCGACATGGACGAGATTTGAATACCCACATCATGTGCCGAGGAAGACTGTGTCATGTGAACGAAAGCTATTCGATCAGCTATTACATGAACCTTGTGAACTGTATGTGATAGTGATTTATGACTGTTTTGTCAAATACTGCTTCAAGACTGAGAATTCACTTTCACTCTCAAACGTTTGAATCTTATCTCAAAACATATGATTCTCTTCCATTTGTACTCACGGGTCATATTTACAGTTGGGGGTGAAGGAGTGGTTTGCCTTGTGACCCAGAGAGGCGCAGTATCTCTCTGTCTTGTCAAATGGCTGAGGGACATCGATCACAGTGTCCTCGTCCAGTGAGATTGTGTTTCCATTCAGCGCCCAGTCTCTGCTGTCTACCTGAGGAGTCCATGTAGTCATGAAAGACAGACAAATGGTTTAATTACTCCAAATACTGCAACAATAACCTAGGAAAACTGAGAACATGTAAAGGGTGGCAAAAATGGAACGAGTTTCTCATTCATCCATTACTTAAAAAATTTTTAATTTAGTCGTTTAGTCACTTTTAGCTATCTATTTTAACGCTTATTCAGCACTTTTAGATAATTATTTCAATATTTCAAAAGAATTTCAAAAGAATATTTTTGTTATTGCGATATTCAAATTGTAATTTCTTTTTTTAAATCAGTTTATCTACACCACAATCTTTTCATGTACCTCATAAAAAACCTGCAAGAAGTACCCCCTGGTGTAAAAGTAGCCCTAGTTGTGAATTTCTTTGCTTGCTGTGTGTGTCATACCTCAGTGTGTGTGATGCGCACTCCGTTATAAAAAGCCATCACAGTGTCCGTTTCAGCATCTATCTTGGCAAACAAGCCCTGTCCTGCTCCTTTAATCATAGAGTCTGCCACAAACACCCTGACAAACACAAACAATATGGTGACAATATGATGAACAGTCCTGAAGTGGCTCCAGTGTCATTCTAATCACCACAGTAACTATCAGGACAGAGACATGTAGACAGCTGACCCACCTCTGGCTCTCATATGGGTCAGGAAGGAGAGTGTGGGTGGCGATACAGGTGGATGTGGACTTGTCGTACGAGTACACAGGACCTTAAAAACGAGTAAAAACAAGTCATCTTAATCTGTAGCTGATGCACAAATGCATCTCTCCATTAAATACAATTTACATAAGACAGAACTGCAGAGGACGATCTGACTGAAATATGAGATTATATGAAATATGAGAAATCTGTGATCAGATCTCACTTCCGTGCTCTATATGCAACTGACACATACATCATCGTTTCTGTTTGCAAAGTCCAAATGTGCTGTTGTTTTTAACAATGAACACAAGTAGTTTGTGTTTTGAATGAGTTAATTTGCCTGCTTGTGGCGAGTAAGTAGTTGTGAAGCCTCATTGGAAAAACATCCATTCAGAGTCAGGTTCATCTAACAGGCTGTGAAAATGGAGCTCAGCAAACTTTCATCTCCATCACAAAGAAAGAAATGTCAGAAGAGTGAAGGGTGAATAAAGACTGGGTCTATTTCTCAGTGTGTTCCTAGTTGTTTGAAGCAGTTGTGATTTAACCCTTTCAGGCTTTTCAAACATTCCAGTCCTCATGGACAGGCAGGAGTTGGATTCACTTCTATTAACTTCCAAAATCAACATGTCATTTGTCCAAACTTCTTCATACAAATGTTAATATGACACAGACACACATCAAAATCCCAGGCAACACAGCTGATGGAACAAACACAGGAGCATCTGAAGTTAGACACAACTTAGACTGGACAATTCTGAATTTTGTATATTTCTTGTGACACCATGTGCTACTTTTTTGCATATCACTATTCAAATGTGTAGCATGTGATTTGATTATTCAAGCTGATAACTCCTGATCGGTTTTGTAGCTGATCAATAATTTTAAAACTTCTTTCATTAAAGCCACAAAACTGCCTGGAACTTCCTAGACTGGTCTGGAAAAATATGATATGGTCTGCACTGGAAAATCAAAGCATCTAATTATTACATGGATTCAAATGGGTAAATTATGCGGCTAAAGCCTGCAGCCTCCAGGCAAAACGTGTAGCAAAGTGCAGGTCTGTCTTTAGATTTGAGCTGTAGAGGAACTCACACAAGAGAAAGATGTCAAGATGTTCCATGATTTATGCATTGAAAAACAAAGGGGACAGTGCTGAATAGATCCAATAACTTCTGAACCTAGTGCAAAACAGTCAAATAAAATGTCACTCAAGACGAGCACTGACCGAAGATGGCATCCGTACTTACTGTCTGGTGCGACTTCGAAGCGCACCCTTCCGCTCTCATTGGAGATCAGGGTGGCAAGACGAGCCTCAATCAGCTCCCCGTCCACAAAGCTTCCAAACAGAGCTGTGTGACTGTCTGGGTAGATGTACGCTACAGAGTCACCGGTCATCTCCCCGTCCTCATTCACCTCCCCAAACACACAGCCCCCGTCCTAGACGCACCACAGTACACACCAACACGCACAATTCACACAGTTAACAAAGATACATAAATATGGCCAGGTGCTTGAACTCATGTGGCTGAGTGAATTCTCCACACACCATACGCAGTGTTACAGTGAACAGTGAGCTGACTCACAGGGTAGTAGACCCAGCATTCCCCACAGCGGTTGTTGTCTTTGTACTGGCCCTTGAACACCAGATGGCCCTCTCCATCAAACTCCTGAGCAAGCCCATTGAGCTCGCCATCCACATACGTCCCATGCAGGACTCCGCCATCTTCATATGTGTACACCCCCTGGCCCTGCAGAGCATCATCTATATAGAAACCCTCCAGGGTACTGTGGGGAGGGGAAAGGCAGAAGACAGCTGCAGTGGAAATTAAGTTGAAATTCCATCATCTCAAGACAAGCATAGCTAGCATAGCCTTTTGGTAATAAAATGGAACAACTAGTGTGCATATGACAGTCAGTGGTGCTGAGCCCATACTGCTTAACTTCATGCTCTGATTCTAACACTGTAATAATATGTCATAAATACTGCTGATTATATACTATTTTGTATAACAGAGCATTAGGGCCATTGGTAGGGAAAAAAAAGTCTGAGTTTGAGAATAAAGCTGTAACACTGAAAAAAGCTGATATTTTAAGATAAGATTCCTAGAAAAAAGTAATAAAGCATAAATTCATACTATTCTGAGGTTAAAGAAGTAAGTTCATGAGGGAAAAGTCTTGGCATCTGATGATTTAACTGGTAACATTTCATTATATTTAGGGGTGTGTGGGGATGATATTATGAAATTTTCAGAATAAAATCGAGAGAGAGGTTTCTTTGGGAGTAAACATTGTATGTCATGATCAGATCGAGTAGGCTAAGTTACACAGACATAGTATATATAATACAGTTCATATGTCCTGTATCACATACTATTGGTGTTTGAAGTGTAATGTCTACTCTGAGAACAGTGAACAGCTGTGGTCCTTTCTGCTTCTACCCTTGTTTGGTGATATGACTAACAGTTTCCTGTTAGCCTGTTTGGTATTGCCTTATCCACTGCATCCACTGAAAAGCTTAGTGAAGTGACTGTGTGCTGCACTTTAACACTCAATTCAGCGAACACTTTATCATTATTTGACACAATATTGTTTCCATCTTATCCTTACAGTACCTTCCATCAAAGAAGAAGAACTTGCCCTTGCCATTCTTCTCTCCATGGGTGAAGTGTCCTTCAAAGCGGTCACTGGATGAGTAGGTGACTGTGCAGAAACCATTGGGCTGCCCATCTTCATCCAGCGGACCTGAACGAACACACACACACACACACACACACACACACACACACACACACACACACACACACACAGCAGAGTTAAGTCTACTGGTTTGACTTAACTGACTGCATTATGGTTCCTCACAACTTAAAACTCCACTGACCACTCTCCTTAACTCTTGTTGGCCTCCACCAAGTCCTAAGGAAATATCTGACTTTACCAAAAAGTAAGTTGAGGCTCATACAACCAAAACAATAAGCCAAAGGATGCTAAAAGGGTCTGTGGAGCTGGGGCTGGGGGTCCGTTTCTTTTCTCATAGTCAGGAAAACAGTAGTGTGTGATATATTCCACACTTTTAATGAATTTTCTTCTAACATTACCGACATGTGCGAATGAGCACATGTCTGTAACGACACAGTCTTAAAACACACCACACCTATCCACATATCACAGTGCTAATTATCCTAACACCGAACGTACGATTAGCAGACTGACCAAAACAAACATGCAGCCTTTCATGTTATTTTATTCAAAGTTCCCAACACGTCAAACGTTTCCAGTGCCCACGCAGGCAGCGGGACACCGACATCACCCGGGCCGCTCTCAGTCGCCCGTCAAGCGGGTTTCCTACTGAAATAAAGTCCCTGGCGCGGGCCCACTGTGAGACTGACTCATGAAGATTTACGGAGAACTGATATCACAGTCTCAACACAGCAGAGAAATGTCGCACGTAACCGACATTTCATCGTTTACACAGAAATAAAATACACGTAACATGTTGCTTACCTTCCACAACCTCTTCTATATTTTCATCATCGCTGTCCATGCTGCTGGAGGAGCACACACCACTACCACGGCACCACAACACCGCCTAACCGCTCCTGTCACCAGCGGGGCGTCAGCTGAGCCAGGCAGCACATGACAACAGCTAGTGGCCAGATCCTCTGTCTGAGCGGGGCTCTTGAAGTATTCACAGTAAAGCTAACTGCTCGGGTCAGACTCTGAAACCAGCACAGATTTATGTTATTTGTGCATGTACTTACTTGGAGTCAGCCAAAATAAGGCTGTCAGTTTCAGTTTTGCTCTTGTGGTAAATGAGACAGGGTATGACTGCAGATTACTGACCACTTTTCACTTGTTTTAACTGATTTTCTCATTTTATCTGTCATTTCTCCCTTAATGCAGCAGCCGGGCGACATATTTCCCCTCTGCCTCTTGGGGCATCACAGTTTCTGGGCAGTATGAAAACTGGACACACCCTCTATGGAAACACATTAGCTCTGGGACTTCTATCTTTTTTATGATCTGAATTTGTAATCAGAAAAAAAAACAAAAGAAAACATACACACGTTTCAAGGCGCTTTACAGAGACTGACCCCAGAGCAAGCACTTAAAAAAGAAAATTCTAATGTACTGTATAATATATACAGTATATCTAACATATAAAAACTAAAATAAAATATATAAATAAAATAATAATAAATACAATGTACATTCCCCACGCACTTTTAGGAGCACCACACAAACTGAAGTTCACTGAACTCTCTGTCATGTTGATGAAACCAGTTTGAGACTTTATCTTTGTGACATGGAGCATTATCCTGCTGGAAGTATCCATTAGAAGATGGTGAACTGTGGCCATGAAGGGATGAACATGGTCGGAAACAATACTCAGACACACTGAGACATTCAGACTGACTGATTGGTACTAAGGCCCAAAGTGAACCAAGAAAACATTCCCCACACCATCACACCACCACCACCAGCCTGGACTGTTGATACAAGGCAGGCTGGGTCCATGGATTCATGCTGTTGATGCCAAACTCTGACCCTACCATCTGCAGCCTCAGCAGAAATCCAGATCCATCAGACCAGAATATGTTTTTCCAGTCTTCAACTGTCCAGTGTTGGTGAGTCTGTGTCCACTGCAGCCTCAGATCTGTGTTCTTGGCTGACAGGACTGGAACCTGATGTGGTCTCTGCTGTTGTAGTCCATCCACCTCAAGGTTCAACAAGTTTTGCTTTTTCTGCTGTTCTGCTCACCACAGTATCTGAGTTACTGTAGCGTTTATGTCAGTTCAAACTGGTATGGCCTTTCTCCTCTGACCTCTGGATGGTTTTTGTTTCTGGCTCCACTCTCAGTTAAACTCTAGAGACTGTTGTGTGTGAAAATCCCAGGATATCAGCAGTTTCACAAACACTCACACCAACAGTCAAGCCACAGTCAAAGTCAGTGAGATCACATTAAGTGAAGCTCCTGACGTGTATCTGCAGGATTTCATGCCTTGCGTTGCTGTCACATGATTGGCTTGATAATTGCATGAATGAGCAGGTGTACCAGTGTTCCTAAAAAGTGCTCAGTGAGTTTATACTCCTGCTGTACAAACACAAAACAAGGCTTTGCAGTGCCTGACACAGCACATCTCATGCTCTTGCTTGTACAGGTGCTGGTACTCTGGTGCAGCAGAGTTTAACATTTTCACAAAACTCACTTCCTTCAATTAGGAAGCACAGCTCACTCTGTTCCTGCACACTGTACACTATGATGCTGATCCCTGTAAATCCAGCCTGTATGCACAGGGTCTGCTGGCTTTCTTCTCCACTGCGAGACAGAGAGGGGAAAAACGTGAAATAATTCTGAAACATGGACGACTTAATCTCTGACCATACACAACCACATGGAGCGCAGCGCTATGCCTGCGAAAACTCACATCCTCTGGGTTACACATGTTTCAGGGTAATCATACATGTTCATGGGAGCACTGAACCACATCTACTTATGCTGACTATGATTGGATAGAGGATAGAGTCCCAACACACACACACACATACATACATCACAGGAAAAAAAATGCAAAGGAAGTCACAAAACATAAATGCTGCCAAAGCCCATGAAAAGAACAGCAACAAAAGACAGAGGGAGGCTGAATTAAACAGAGAGAGAGAGAAGGATCAGAAGCAGAGTAATTTGAATATATCAGATAAGAGAAGCACTGATTTCTTTGCTCTGTGTCCAAAACAAGCTGCTGTTTAAAATGGAATTCCTTCTAATTCAGGCTCCTTCCCTCTGCCTGGACTTAAACACCACAGCCTCGACACTCCAATCCCCCTATGAAACTCCAACAGGAATGTAATTAACCAAGATCAATATTAACACCATCTCTCTCTCTCTCTCTCTCTCTCTCTCTCTCTACTCTCCCCCTATATTTTTCCATACCTGCATTTGAACAGGAGGGGAAATTCGTTTTTCCAGCCCAGCGATACTGCTGCAAAGAAGGAGAGCGTTTTCGATAGGGATCACGAAATATAAGGAACGAGCACGGCAAGACAGAAAGAAGGGAAAGTCATGAGAAATTATGAGAACAAACAGAGGGAAGTTGGAAAAAAGAAAAGAAACGGTGATAGGAATCAATAAGCGTTAAGGGCTCACTCTGTAAATGTCTCTTTTCTATTGTTTCCCACATGCAGATGCCTTCAATGTACAAAAGCAAATACCAGTAACTGAATCAACAGCTTGATGGTGTTTGAGGGCAAACAGGCTGTCGGCATACAGCCAGACATGGAGTGCCGGGGCTATTCTGCTGCAGCCTGCTTGTTCACGTACTCGCCACCAGAACTGCACTTGTCTTCTGACTGCTGGAGTTCATCTGACTACAACAGCTGCAAACTGGGAAGATGAAGGAGAGGTAGACCGCTGTCTGGTTAGAATGGCTGATTTTATCATTGAGTTTTCTAGCTGAAAACATGATCCAGAACTGACTGTGTAGTTTAGTGATGGTCTAAATGTTTATTATAGAAGCTTGTTTAGACATGGTTTAGATCAGTGCAGACAGAGCATGTTAGGAGGCAAGGAAGGACGGAATATAGCAGCACCTCTGCCTCTGCCTGCTCCCCACGCTCAGTGCTGTTCCTGTCCTCGTTAGTCTCCAGGGGATTCCTGTTCTCACGGCTCACCACTTCCAGTCCTCCATCTCACCTGGACGCACACCTACAGTCCGAGCCAGTCAACAGTATCATCCCGCCCAGCTCTAAGAGACTTATTTCTTGTGGCGACAGACTCTATTCCACCTGTCTGACAATGTGTTGAGACGTGCTGAAATCATAACTGAAATCACTGATATCATAAAAAAGTGAACTTGTATGGAGCTGTACAGTATGATTGCAGCCTGAGCTTGTGATCAACCTTCCTCACTGACTGATGACCTCAAAATCCTTTGGATTGTTTTCTGTCGTGACAGGAATAGAAAACACTGAATGCACTTATTTTGAGCTTTTGTTTTTCATCCACATGATAAATCCAAGATCTACAATTCTTCACAAACCTATATAAAAACCTTCCTTCAGGGAACAGTGGCAAAAAAGCAGAGAGCAGAGTGACATGCAGCTGAGAAGAAGAAGGATGAGGAAGCATGAAGAAAAGAGAATAAAAGAGGATGGAGAGTGAGAGAGGAGGTGAGGAAACGGGTGATGGAGGAGCGGTGGAGGTAAAGAGGGCAGTGTGGGAGCTGCAGCATGCGAGCCCCGGAGCCCTCCTGCTCCCCTCATTAGCCACAGTGGTGATCTGGGAGAGTGATCAAAGGCCGGGTGTGATCAGGCTGGCACACAGCTGTCACACTGTCACCACCACAGGGAGGCCGAGAGACACTGACACACACTTAGGCGCAGAGGGAGAGAGAGGGAAGTTGATGGCTGCGTGGTAGAAGTGAATTGAAAACAGGAGGAGGAGAAAGGAGAAACAAAAAGGAAAAAATGGGGAAGAGATAGAAAGTATGGAAAAAAGGGGGAAGAGGAGTTGAGGGGAAAACAAGGAGAGAGGAGCGGAGCGCTGAGCAGATGAAGAGAGGAGAAGACAGTCAAGGAGAGGAGAAAAAGAACAACGAAAGGAGGAGACAAGAGATAGGAAGGAAACAAGAAGAGATGGAGAGGAATTGAGAACACCTCCAATACTCCCATACAGAAGTTCCCACAAATGTGTTGCACTTTTTTTGCTTTGCTTTCACCTTCTGTCTAGTTGATCCCAAACCAGCTCCATGTGCTTTGTGGTCATTATCTTGCTGTAGGATGAAGCAAGCATCCTCTTAGTCGCTCAGAAAGGTAGATTTCTATGAAATGTACATGATTTTTCAGTTCTTTAAACTAAGTTCATTCACTGGACTTCAACCACTGAAATTAAAATATAAACAAAAACTAGGAAAAATGGGTGTGTTCTTAGAAAAGTGAAAAGGGAAGTGACAGAATATAAAAAAGACAGAAAAGAAGATAGTGAAAGAAAGGAAAACAGAAGAGAATGAAGGGTAGAGAAGAGGAAAAAGAAGAAATGAGGAGAGAAGAAGAAGTAAAAATGCAGAGCACATCCATCACTACAGGATTCAATCCAGTGTTCAATTCCACTCCTCTCTCATTGTCTCCGTCCGCTCTCCACCGCTCTCCCATCACTCCATCCCAACTGAAGAGACGAACGCAGCACATCTCCATCCAGAAACTCATCTCTCTCTCTCTATCTCACCAATCTCTGTCCCACACCTCCTCCACTATCCCTGTCCTAATCACTCTACCCTCCGCCTGCTGAAAGGAGGAGGAGGAGGAGGAGGTGTAGGCTACCCTGGTGCCTGCTTTAGGAAATGAGAGAGGGGAAGATGAAGCCCTGATGGAATAGAAGAACGGAGCAGGAGAGGGGAAATGAATGAGCAAGTGAAGGAGTAAAATGGTGAGAGGGGATGGGGGGAATAAGAGGAAGAGGGAGAGATTGGGCCCAGAATCATTCCCATTCGCTGACTCACTGGGAGAAGTAATCTGCTGACCTCCCCCTGCAGGAAGGCGAGGACTGTGTCAGTGGAATGGACCTCAGCTCTGCGCTGTGTGGCAGTCAGGAGGTTGTGTGTTATGAATATTCTTCTTACATTGTTCAGATGTGACTAAATCTCCTTAAAGTAAAATGTATCTCCTTTAAAATGTACACACTGTACATTGTAAATCTGCATTTCCATTGTGTGATTACAGAGAACGTAGGACGTGTCTTCTTAACTTAACACAGGTCTCACCTGTGACTGAGCTTCACACAAAGTCTGTTAGACCTGTGTTCAGTCACTCTTGCCTTCATTGAAAACTTGAGAGCCCGGTTACTGATTTAAGGTAAACAGGACCTCAGTGCTCAGTACTAGACGGAGCAAGGTGAATCCCTTTTGCAGTGTGCATTACAGTTGTACAAAACTGCAAGTGAAGCTGACTGGGCCGCTCCGTAGGGGCTGAGCTGCTGCTAATCAGCCCTGATGCTAATACGAGCTAATAGGTTAGCATAACAAGTGGGAAAAAGAAAGGCGCGGGCTGCATTAGCATACCAAGAGCTAATTAGCAAGCTGCTGATTAAAGGAGAGACTAAAGCGGGACTGAAAGCTATTTGAGAAATATTCTTGTTTAGCACACGAGCTGTGCACCATGACAATGAACAGGTTAGGTTGTGCCCTCTGACGTCACACACAGGTAGCAGGGCTTTTAACTTCAAGTGTGTGCAAATGTCTGTATGTAAGACAGAGGTATACACTCTCTTGCAGGTATTGTGATGCTTGTGTTAGAAGTGTGTGTGTGTGTGTGTGTGTGTGTGTCCAGAGAGAAGCACAAACTTGCACATAGTTTCAGTTTGCATGTGGTGTCTTAAAACAGACTGTGGCTCAAACTGCTTTCATGCTGTAAAAGTCTAGGTTCACTGGGCATGGGCACTGGTTACAATTCGGCTTATGACCTTTTTGCATCAACACACTCATTTTTGGGAAGAGTAATATGATTGGTCAGACAATCCTTGCTTTGAAGTCTGTTTTCATCATTTTTAACTGCTCCCCTGGTTATTGCTATGTAGGGCAACATGCACAATGGGGGCAAAATTACAAATAACAATGCATAATTGTGTACTGAACGTATACTGATTGCATGCTGAGTAAATACAAACTGCATTAATTATGCATTCTCTGACTATACAATTATTGTATATACATACAGTATAATAGAAAACAATGTTTGTCTGGAAAAAAAAGGTAAATTAATATGTAGATAAACCTAAAATCCTTTCTAGCATGTACAAGCAGCATTACAGATAATCCAGTTACAGAAAATGTATAGATATCAGATTATCTAATAAAGCTTTACTGATAAATGATTTGATCATAATCTGCATACACTCACCTACCTACTCACTGCAGTGGTAACACACTTTCTCTTTTCTATCTCACAGGACTGGTTTCTGATCTGACTCTCCTCTAACACATCTGTTCAGTCAGATGACTACCTTGTCAGATTTGAAGTGAAACCAGCCTGTCCTTGTAAAGCCGGTGCTGATGTATTTACCACTCGACACACTGGTCCATCAACTTTAACTGCTCTTGGTGAGTGATTACCAGTGGTCCTGGTTCTTTTCACTGCAGTGACAGGCCCTTCTGAAAATTGTACCTGTGACTTAAACACAGCTCTGTCTAGATTCATCAATTCAGCTGCACCTCTTACTACCAAAACTAGAAAGTCAAAGAGGTCTACACTCTGACTTACTGAAGAAACATGTGCCCTTCAGCAGGCCTGCAGGAGACTGGAGAGCAAATGATGAAACCTAATTGCTCCTCCCACTGCTGGAGCAGAATGTTTCTCTCACCTAATCAGAAACAATAAACAGAATCCCACATTTCTTTCTGATAACATCAGCATCATTAATGGCAGTGGTGGAGGAAGTACTGAAACTTAGTACTTAAGTAACAAATATCCCACAAAGCATTTACTCAAGTGAAAGTGGAAGTACTACATCAAGAATCAGTGTCGGGGCTTTTTTTTTTTTTTTTTTTTTTAATTGATCCCTCCTGAGGATATTACTCAGCATTTTACCCACACCAAGTGAACAAAACACACAAGCATGCACATGCACTAGAGACGCTATGGCAGGGGGCTGCCTAGTGAGGCGCCCGGGGAGCTGGGGTGAATCGGTGGTCGAGGGATCGAACCCACGACCCTCCGATCTCTGGCCGGTCCAAAGCTGCACTGTTAACGCGCTCTGCCATCATTAAAGGTAATAGAGCCACCTGATTGGTTGGCAGTGGCAAACAACGCCTCAACGCAATCAGTCTATGTTTTTCATGCAAGATTTTGAGGAAATTATGTTAAAGATGTAACGAGTAACGGCATAAATTGTAGAAATGTAGTGGAGTAGAAAGTACAGATAATTGCTGCAAAATGTAATGGAGTAAAATCAAAAGTATGCATTGTTATTTTTACTTAAGTAAAGTACAGATACGTAAAAAAAAAATACTTAAGTACAGAAACGAAGTACAAATACTTTGTTACATTCCACCACTGATTAATGGGCAGTGCCTTCATATCTGTCTGATATCTTTAAACCCAATATTACAGGGCCTTAGAGCTAAAAAGCAGTCAGCAGGACCCGTTCCTATATGATTCCTTTGGAACACCCTCCCTGCTGACATCAGACTTCCTGAGGCCTTTGAATCCAAACTTGAAACTTATTTTTCTGCCTTCACTTTCACTTAGTGACTTCTTCTTTGATCACTTCAGGCCTTGTGCCTGTTTCCATTCTCTGCCATCCTCTCTTTTCACTCAGGCTCTCTTTGCTGGACCATTGTCTGCCCTGGGACCCCTCTCTCTCTCCTCAGGCTGTCAGTGTCTTCCAGGTATTTTGGATCTGGATCTTTGTCCTCCAGGAGTCCCAGCCTCCTCCCTGTCTCTCCAGCCCTCTTTGTGTTTGTTTCCTTCGCCTATACAGGTGAATGATGTGCTTGGTTTGCCTCTTGTGTGCTTGTGTAGTCTGTCCTCTTTCCAGGCCTTCATGGTGTAGAGGAGCTTATGGGACTAAGGTCCTATCTGTTGATGGCACCTGGAAGCTGCCTGATGTCCTTGATCGTATTCATCATATTCTTCATTAAAGTTTACAGTCTATAATGTTGTCACCCTGACTGTTCATACTATAAATCTACTTTATATTACTCTATTCTGTACACATGACATCTATGTCCTGTCTGTCCATCTGGGAAGAGAGATCCCTCCTATGTTGCTCTTCCTGAGGTTTCCTCCATTGTTTTCCCATCAAAGGGAGTTTTTCCTTGTCCAATGTGATGGTCTAAGGACAGAGGGTGTCATAATGCTCTGCACATTGTTATGTTCCTTGGGGCCATTTTGTGTTTTGTGATATTGGATTATAAAATAAAATTTGACTTATTTCTCCTCCTTACTGTTAAAGGGTTACTTATGAGCCATTATCTATGTATGCCTGCTTAACGCTTGCAGGGTGAGTCTCTTCCAGCTCAAACTGGGTGGATCCACCCTGCACAGGTCATATAGTGGAAGAGGCAGTTAGTTGCTTTAATCATTCTTGCTATCCAACATTGGCTATAAAGAGATTCCTTCATAATTTGATGAGGAATAAAACCCACAGTCTTCATTCGGTGCAAAAATCCTTTTCATTCTAAAATTCATCTGAAGCTGAAGCCACTTTGGAGGATCCCCAGCTGATGTGTATAACTGGGACTGCAGTGGTGAGAGTAAAACCAAAACATTAAGCTAAAAGGGGCTAAAAAGCTCTGCAGAGCAGACAGTTACTGAAGAGTTGGGGAGTTGGGTTCGGCACTACTGGATTGTGTAGCTATGCGTCCTTTCCTCTCAGTACCAGTTAATCTATCACTGACACGGTGAAACAAGACATTTAAAATCAAAATGTAATCTACCTGCTAACATGAGTTTAATTTTTTGCAGTTTATAAGAAGAATTTGCATGCAGTAGCATATGAATACACACACATCATAGAATCAGGCAAGCAAACGCACACACATGTACTGTACACAGATGTGCAATGACAGCAGTATTCAGGTCGTAGTGAAGTATATCTGAAGAGCATATCCTTTAAGGATATTTAAGAACACATCACAACACTTTCAGGCCAAGATGAGACTCTTTAATGAAAAACGGGCAGATAAAGGGACAGGGTAGTTATGAATCAATGAGTCTTGAAGGGCAAATGCCTCAAGACGTGCTATGAAAGGCGCATTACCAATATAAGCAGAGATCCTGTTATGTTAACAGCTTCAAATGATGAACTAACTCAACCACAGTCTGAGGTTCGACCTTGGACTCCAACTGTGTGACTGAAAAGCTTCAACTTGTTCTCAAACGCTCAGAGTTGGTTTGAATAAGTTTGACATATTTCACCTAAATGTCTCCAAACTTAAACAGTAATGCATTATAAATGAAAAGACACTCTTGTTGATAAAATCACAATAGTGGCCAGTGGCCATTCTTGGGGCAAAGTCTAAGACCAATTTCCCCCAAAATAGCAACATGCTTTGCTCTGCCTCTTTTAAATGAACCTCCCACCTGCTTGTGCCTCTCTACCCACCGGTGCAATGTGCACTCTGCACTTGGCACCAAAACACCACACAGATGGGCAAAGTTAATTTCAAGGTCAGAAAATGATCAAACTGTCAGTGGTGCTGACCTTCGCAAAGCCAAAAAAAAAAAAACAACAATACAATAAAATAACAATAATAATAATAATTAAAAATTATTTTGGTGCAAGCTTTGTATAGAACAGACAATTATTATTAAAAGATGTTTGCAGATCATTAAAAGCAAATGAGTTGCTGTAAAGTGGTGTAAAAGATGGTGTTGTCAGCATAAACACTGACATTGCAGTGCTGAGTTATAGAAGACAGATCCTTGTGGGACACCTTTATCAACCATTTGTGGACATGATTCGAAACTTCTGACAACAATGTTTGGAACTCTGCCACAAGAATCTGATCAGAACCTGCTGTGAGTAGAATTATCAAAAGAAAAGAAAAGCAGCATAAACTGTACAATACCTACACATAAAACACAGACACACGGCTGCATGGAGAGAACATCACATTTCTAACATTTTAAATGTCCTCCCATCTCCTGCTTCCACACTGTTCAAACACTGGTGACTGTATTGGACAATAGACTTTCCATTAAAACCTTTTACATAACCATGAAAGAGTGTTGCATGGAAGACTAGAGGTTGAGCAAATATTCAATATGACCTTTTCTAAAGGCCTGTATTCCAATAAATACTAATTTCCTGTTGATCTAATTAGTGCCTGGAGGAATTTGTCATCATCAGTTATAGAAGGGAAGGAGGGTGGGGTGGGGGTGGGAAGGAGGGGTGGGTATTATTTATTAAGCAGTTCTTTAATTTTGTTGAAACCACCCACTGACGTGTGCAACGCTTAAGGAGTGGTGTATAGACACGCTACAGTGGACCTTACAAATCTTAACTGCTTTCCTTAGAAGAGAGTCACCTGTATTTCCCTGAGAGCACAGGTTTGGGCTTTACCTCCATAGGCACACCTCTCTATGTGTTCACACAGACATGAATGAGCCTCTAACTTTCTCTCTGACTGATCATTTTACGATCATTTTCAGTAAATATATCTGAAATCACAGCACGGCCATTGTCTTTAACTTGTGTGTGTGTGTGGTGATTCTGTCAGACGACATCGTGGTTAGAAAAATCAGGATTTCAGCAGCAGCAGCAGAGCAGCAGCTTGGAAGTGACTGCTGGTTAACATGGATCTTAATGGGCTGAGTTTCAGTCACTGTTTCATCCATGTTCCATGTCTGACAACAGAGACAGAGAAATATGTGAACGAGAGCATCGTGAATTCAGCTGAATTGAATGACTGTATATGTGAACACAGAGAGAAGGAGAAAATCTAAACAGTTAAAGTGCTGACAGTGTCCGACACTCGGCAGAACGCAAATACAATGTGATGACATCATGAACATGTCAATTAGCGTTATCTAATGGCATTTAGTGACTTTTCGAGTAGGTGTAAGCTACTTGTTGTTTACAGCAGTAGCAACTACATCCTCATTTTGACCATATGCACTCCAGCCATATAACAGGGTTGACCTAGACTTGTTAATAAGGATATTGGATTGGATAAGGATCCAGCCATTTATTAAAGCGCTCTTTCTCTTGTGCTGCAATGCCGGGGACCTGTGCATGGAGCCAGTAGACGAGGCGTAATTAGAAAGGTAATGGTGCTGGCAGTGGCCATGAGGCAGGGTAGGCAGAAATAAGAGACTATGCATTTCAGCCTGTCTTCCTACAGTCCATCTCTAGCAGCTCAAAGCATATATTACCTCCAACCTCTCACACCGTCCAGCGCTGAGCAGAAAGGTGGAAGTCACAGATAGGGCCTTATCTCACAGTTTCAATTTTAATTGTCGTCTTCACTTCGCTAAGTTTCTCCCCTACCTTCACTTCAATCTTTAATGAAGATTAAGGAGTCTCAACAAAAGCCTTATCAACATGACTGAGGAGGAGAGGAAAGGCCTAATCAGGTGTAGCCTTCACACACACACACACAAACACACACTGTACTTACATTTGAGGGTACAGTATGGATTTAATACGCCAACAAAATTGAAAAAGATGAGGGCACGCACACACCCCCACACTTGAAGGTGCAGTGAGAAGGCGACTGTAAGCTCGTACATGTGAAGACGTTAGAGAGAGACTATGTAACAGTGGCCTCAACTGCAGCCACAACTGGCAACGACAGGAACAACAACAGTGGTGCATTAAACTCTGTTGGAGCGGAGAGCAAAGGAAACACATCCTCAGATGAGACAACTGAAAACATCTAAACCGGTGCTCAAATTACAGGGCGAGCCAGGGGAGGAATAGGTGTCTAAAAAGGATCAAAGTCTGTGGGCGTCTCAAGAAATGATAAATATTATATTATAATATTTCTAACGCTGCAATTATTGAGAAAAGAAATGCATTGCCACAAGCAGTGAGCCTGACTTTACTGATGAGATAAAAATTGGACTACTTGAGCAGAACTCTAAGCACTATGTCTGGCAAAGACCAGACACTGTTCATCACCTGGCTAATACCATCTGGAAGAGTCTGGAAGAGGCAAACTGTGGCAGAAGTTGTGCAGTCAGCACTGGACTTTAGCAAGAACTAACCATCGCTTTCATTGGTTGAAATGATAAAATGAAACGTGGCTGTAATCTCAAACCGTCTTCTGTAAGTTGTTGTGTTTTGTTAGAGAAACAAACAAGGAATTCTCTCTACAAGACCTACACAGTTGTAAGTCGTCTGTAGTGAATGAGGCTTACAGCATCGCATTGGTTCCAGCAGACTGCTCTGACAGTTCAACTTCCATGTAGATCAATAATTTAGTTCACAGTCACCTCCTGTTTTTGGATCAATTATCTCATGAAAAATAAGGTTTGTTAAATTCAGTGGGCTACAGCTGTTATTTTATGACCTCAGATTCATATTTTAGAACATTTCCTACTGATCTTCCAACCAAATGACAAAACTTCCAAAACTGTTATAAATTACTGTTACAAAAAACCTCTATAGAGTCTTTTTCACATATCAACTGTGTACAGAGAATCAAGAGAATCACACATGCGGCACACAACCAGAGAATGTCCCTACTAGATACACTACGTGTTAATGCACCTCCAGTTTACCTATGATACAAACTGACCCACACACACACACAGAGGACACAAATGCAGGTACACATACTGACATGATTTCATATGATAAGGACACACAGACAGAGAACCACACGCACACACACTGAGTGAAGCGGCTCTCAGCCATCTCAAATCAACAGCTCAACACAGAATGTCTCATTAATATCGGCCCCTGTTAGATCTCAGCCAATCAGAGGAGAGAAGACCCAAATTGATACCCTGGATTCAATCCCATGACACAATTATGCCTCCGCTAAAGCTCTAAGACACACTTCACAGCATTTATCAGATAGGAGACGCCAGTTTCATTAAAGTCATATTATCGCACACATTCACACACAAAGGCAGGCACATACGAGCATGAACATACACGCACAGATGGAATGTGGAGCAAAGGTTTCCATATGAAAGTAGAAGCGGAGATTACATGTTGCAAATCAGAGGGAAAGAGTAATATTGGCACCTAAATGACTCGCAGGGCGAGCTCGCTAACTCTCTCTTGAACGTGCACACACACGCACAGAGGTCTTTCATTGGTTGTGAGGACACAGTGCATTCCCTAGCACCTCACTCTAACCCTAACCTAAACCTGACTCAAACCTGAACCCGAAAACCAGGTCTGATCCCTCAGACAGTCCTCTGAAGGTGTGTGAGAAAGCGAGGACCAGCCAAAATGCCCCCACTTGAAAGGTCTATAACTGAAACTGGTCCTCACAAAGATAGAAGTAAAAGGAGACACACACACACACACACACACACACACACACACTCAAATGTAGTGTGTTCTTCTTCTTCATCTCCCCATATGTCACATCCACTTAGCTCTGATTTGGTGTGAATCCTTCTCCCGTTTTACAGGAGCATGTATGTGTGCGTGTGTGTTTGTGTGTATACATGTCTTTCTATGGTAGTGTGAAACCACTGTTGTGAGGACATTTTAGCCGGTCCTCACTACTTTAAAGGGAGAGAGTGCTTTTTTTTTCTTTGACTTCATTCTGTCTTCCTCTGTTTCTCTGTGATATATGTTGTGGAATGATTTTATAGTCAAAAGCTGTGTAAATGTGTGTGTGTACGTGTGTGTGTACCATCCATAGGTCTCTCTATATGAAGTTTAAGGCAGCAAATGAGCAAATGTGAGGCAATTCAGTAATAACCAGCAACGCTGCATCTGTAGCCGAATCCCATACGGGTGTCATATGTAAAGTGCTTTCCACTGAGCAGAAATTACTCCCGTCTGCCCTCCTCACACACACTCACACACACACACACACAAACACACACACACACACACACACACACACTCACACACACTCACACAGTCACATACACATACACATATCTAGATGGCCAAGAGGGATGGAGGGAGGGAGAGAGACAGAGAAAAGCTGACTTAAACATTTTTCTCCATTTCACAAAAGTAGCTGTGCTGTTGTCAACATGATGAATGAGAGAATAAAAAGAGAGAGAGGCATAGAAAGAAAGGCGAGAGAGGGAGGCTGGGTAGTTTTATAGGAGAGGGGGAGGATGGAACTGTCTGACCTGAAGATGTGACAACAGCTGTTGAACATTTCCAATGTAATGTTTTTTTTTTTTTTTAAGTAATTACAAATGTGGATATTTTTACTACTGTGATGGAATCTAAATTAGAACAAACTGCACACACACACACACACGCTCACACACACACACACACATTCATGGTGCCGTCCTGCTGCTGGTCATTAAACAGGTGAGAACCGTCTATAACAAGCAGCCTCAGCATGTTGCTGTGATGGACTGCTGCATGATTGGCATCCAGCCTGGAGTGAGCCCGAGAGTGTGTGTCAGTGCATAATGAACTGAAAAATGTAACACAAGAAAGATTACACACTGTCCAATGACTGATGCCTTGATACTGTTTATTTGTTCATTTTATTTATATCCCAGGTTTCAGGGGGACAGAATCCTGTTGTTTTATCCATAAACAAATGCAGATTCATATTTGTGAAGGTTCAATGCTACAAACTACCTGATCCCATTTAATCTCAATACTCAACCTGGCAGTTATTTGTTGTGTGTGTGTAGGGGTGTGTGTGTGTGTGTGTGTGTGTGTGTGATGTGGTACAGTTGCTTGCTTCAAGCAACTGAAGATTTTTGAAAGCTGTGTTCTGGTCTCATCAGAGGACACTGTCACATCACTAGACTGAGTGACCTTTGACCTCTTGTGCCTGTTGAAGCCTTCCAACACCTGGGTGGGTCAGCTTTTCTATTAAACGTATGATGACAGTGGACATTTTGGTTGGGTTCAGTAGTTTTGTTTTCATATCACTGGTTTGGATGAATGGGATAAAAAGGGGGTTTGTTTGAAACCTGTGTGACCATATTCCTGTGATTTCACCTTGATCGCTAATATTTTAAACCAGTGAGGAAAAAATGGCTGAAACTACGTAAATACAACCTATGGTGTTAAAAAAAAACTTTCTTTAAGCTGTTTAGTCATAATACAAGTATCTGATGATTTTGTGTCAGAGATGATTTGTCGATTTTTAAATCTCAGTCTGGGGGTCTAAACTGCTCACAGCAAACAGGAGGGCAGTTTCTAGTCATTTCAATCAACGGTACCAGAAATAAGAAGCATTCGCTGCTCTGACATGTTTCAATGCAGCATTTTTCTACAGTCTTTGCAGTGCTCCTGCACAGAGCAGAGTGCAGCCACAGAGAGAAAAAAGACAAGAAAGTTAAATATCTGGTACCACCTGCTGGTCGTAGTCAGAGGAGATGAAACGCTGACACTCGTCTGCACACTGTGCTCTATTCTTTTTCCTGTAAACTCAGGAGAGACAAATATAGAACTGAAGCAGTTCACAAAGATATAATATGGAGCACTGGGCTTATCCGAGTGTGCTGCTGAAGGTGTAGAGGGAGGGTTTATTCACCATGATGTTTGAAATTCATTGCCTGAGAGTTCTCCAGCCTGTTACGACCAGTAAAACAACATGAATATTCAATGTGAAACGCGCCGCTCCTGCGGATGGCCCGAGGACTCGCTGGTTGATTGTGATCCATGGCGGCTGACAGTCGGCCCATTGCAGAGGCCATAACCTGGTGCTTGTGCGCTGATGACAGTGCGAAGCGGCAGCCTCAAACAGAGCAGTAATTGGACATTACTCCTGCGGAGAGAGGCTAAAAGCATCTCTGCCAGTCTTTGTGCTGACATTCCTCTTTTACTCTCATCACACTCTTCTCCATTTCCCTTCGCTCGGGCCAGCACTCCTTTAATTGTAATGGCCTTTCTGGGAGTGTTAAAAGCAGCTCAGAGACACTGGACGTCACTTTTACAAATACAAAGCCAGCCTTTGTCATTTACACCCCCAGAGCTCTCTCTGTCTGTGCATCTGTGTGTCTTCACAGTGAGAGTTAACGAATCCACACCGATCACACTTTGAATCTATTGAGCTTTGTCACTCTCACATGAACTGAAGAGATTTGTACTATGCATTTATGCATGTGTGTGTGTGTGTGTGTGTGTGTGAGTGAGTGAGGGCGTCAATTTAAAAAAAATCATCACAGCAATCTTTCCTGTTTAGGATGCTGCGGTGCATGTGTTAATAATGTAAGGGTGGCTTTAACAGCTCATTGGTTGTTTTGTGTTATCACCATTAAGGCCGAGCTTTAATTTTTAACGAGGAGGAAACAAACTCTTACAGCTTCGCTAACATTAACAAATGGCTTTGGGGTCGAATTCCACCAGTCAGCACGGAGCAATCAGCACAGAGTAATCAGCGTCACAGTTACCGTTTGGATTAGTTTGTCTGCTCAGGGATCAATCACCAGTCAATAGTCATCGTGCTGAACGTCTCTCTGGTTGGACCAAGCTGCTGTCTTGTCTTAGTCTGTGTTTATTTTTCCAGTACATACTGTAAAACCGCCCCGTCTGTCTCTTAGCTGATGGCAAATATGTGACAAATGTAAAATTAGGAGAGAGATTAATTTCCCAACAAGAGGAACAAGAGCTTCCATTAACCTCTGGGCAGCAGAGGACCCTCAACTTAATTGGATAATTTTGAGAAGACAAGCTTGGTGAAGCTTTACAGGCTGGTAGAGAAGTACACTTGTTTAGGAAAGTCAGCACAGAGCTGAGGGCTTCAGATACGAAGGCTACGCTATTAATCAACCAGAGGAGACATTATTCGTTTACATTTTCTTGTTTCTGTGATCCTGTAAAGTTTGTTACCAGGGATGAGCGGCTTAAAAAAAAACAAATAAAAATAAAATAAGGACACATCTCGGACTGTTTGAGGGTTTGTGTTATTTGGGGTTTGAGCTCCAGAACCAAGAACTGAGAACCAAAAACAATTACTCTGGTTTTTCAGTGAAACTCTGGACCTTGAAAATACACTAAGGGTTTCTGTCAACGTTCAACGCTGGCAAAAAAAAGTTTGAGAAAAAAAAATAAAATAAAAAAGAAATCAATACAAATATTCATACCTCCACAGAATTTTTATGCTGTTCTTGACAGAGTGGAAAAATCTCAGTAACAGCATCTACATCACAGAGCACAAAGATGCCATAAAAAGTCATTCTAAGGAAAAACACACCACTGGCACTACTCTCAGTGTGAGCCCACACATCTGTAGCAACTGGACTCAGACTCAGATTATGCCAATGTGGGACCTCTTTCCTGTGTAATGCCTTGGCAACCCACAAAGTTATAGTTTGCAGTGTCACCATGTGTCTGCATTGCAAATTGCAAATAAAAATAAATAAATAAATAAATAAAAATAAACCCTGTAGCAGGTAAAAATGACAAATAAATCAATGAAATAGCTGAGCTGTTCTTAATGCTAGAGTTCAGTAAAAGGCCAGAGGTGTCGACCACATACATCAGTACACATCAAACGCACTTTTTGCCACAGCAGCTCTTGCCGCACATCAGCGACGCAAATCTCATCAGGAAGCTTCAAAGCGGCCGCATCTCTCTCCAACAATGATCCTCTCTCTGAGCCACGCGCAACTTTCCAATTAGCTGCCACGTCAGTGTAATTGGGGCCGCGGAGCCTTGATTGAGCCTGGAAGGCTGAACACTGATAGAGGCTGAACCAGGCCAAGCTGTAATTGATAATATGGAGAGGGAGGAGGAACTGTGCGTTCCTGTGTGTTAGAAATTCCTGTCACTCCGTCGTGGCATACGTCGATTAAACTGATTTCTACCACGGTATATTTCATGAGTGTGCTGTATGGGGTTTGCTCTAAGATCAGATCATAGTCTCTTTTAATGATGATTTAATACTTTATATATATATATAACATAACATCTTTCCAATCCTCATCTCTTTTGTCTGTGGAGTTTGTTGTGCATCACACAATAGGCTGAACCCCAATATGAGGTTCACATACAATGGATTTTACACAGTGGATTGGTGCAGAGGCTGCAGAGGAACCACACGACTGTGAATATGTCCACGGATCTAAGCTGATTGTGATTGATCTTTCCTCCTGCGATTAGATTGGTATTGATGTGCCAGGAGGACAGATGGCCACACCTACAGCCAGGGTCACACTTCAGAAGCTCAAATTTAATCGAAATAATAATACAATTTTTACGATCGAGCTGCATGGAGGTTTGGAAGCGAGCGGCGGCGAGTTGCAGGGAGCGTGCGGGGTAACATTAGGAGCGAGCGTTTACGGCCAAGCGTTTACGAGTCCGCACTAAAACGCACCGCGAACGCGGCGGGAAACTGGGAAACATAACGGAAAAACACTTTGTGTTTAGGATCCAGACGCTGCCGCACAAGTTCATTCAACACAGGGATTTCAGCAGTGCAGCTATTTTTACAGTGGAACATTTGAGTATTCAAGTAATCTCAGCTTCCACAATGATTAACAAGAGCAATCTAAAATTCCTCATCTGCAAACTCACTAGAATTTTCTCATCCTTCTTCCTTTTTAATGACTTCGCAGCCTCCTATGATAAAAACACAGTGAGTGGGAGCATGCACAGGCCTGCGTTTCAGGGAAAAAGGCCAACATGGCCGGCTGTAAATAAGATTTCATTGATGCTAATGCTGATAAATAGATACCACGGTCTTGAGTGTAGAAGCTGTCACCCCAAAGGAGCTGAAGGACCCTGTTCTTTCTTTCTTTTCTTATTTCATTGTTATAGAGGAATGGAGAGACAGATGGATGGATGGATGGATGGATAGACGGATAGATAGATAGAGAGATAGAGTGTGCAGTGGCATAGCAGAAGCAAGCAGAATTAAAGAGACTTTTTTGTGGCGTTTAATATCCATTCATTGGCTGGACTGCTGACACAGTGAGAGCACTGCGCTCAGGATTTATAGCCACTTCTAATGGGCATGCCCAGAACCAAAGCACTGCAGTCAGCACATTCTCCCTCTGCACACACACACACACACTCACAAAGACAGCCAGTTGCACACAGCCAACTGCACACACACACACACCCCTGGGAAGCTGATGTCTGAGCGCATGTATCAGTAAACCCGCTGGATGATGAAACATACATATAGATGTGGTGCTGCACACATACAGACATGCACGCACACACTTACCTGCCCAACTGGGGGTCTCCATGTACAGATGACTGGTCTGAAAGAAGGGACCTCTGTGCTGCCCTGTTAGACAAGCAGAGAACAGAGAGAAAGGGGTGAACAGAGAGAAAGAGGTGAACAGAGAGAAAGGGGTGAACAGAGAGAAAGAGGTGAACAGAGAGAAAGGGGTGAACAGAGAGAAAGAGGTGAGCCATCAAGGACACACTTTAACTCCAAACACAGAGACATGGGACTGAGGGCCTGATTCATATGTTAGGTCTGATGTTTTCCTGTGTAGACATACAGCACCATCAGGCACAGAACACACTTCACAGTGTGTGTGTGTGTGTGTGTGTGTGTGTGTGTGTGTGTGTGTGTGTATGTGTATGTGTGTGAATGAAACTGCAGTGGGACATTATACTGTAGTTTTTAATGTTAGCTCATAAGAATGAAATAATTCACCTGTGTGAAAACAACTGAGCGAGTTCAGAAAGGAAATGAAGTTAACGTTGTACTTTACTTACTTTTATTACACAAACAGACCACAGTGCACTCAGCTGCCATTAATATTCTCATTCTAATATGCTGTCCACCATCAATGAGATTAGACTGACTGTTAGAAACACCTCTCATAAAGCAACACAGCTCAACAGCACCACAAACCACATCCTCCAAAATGAGCACACACTTGAATCAACACATCTTTATAACAGTTTCAACAAATTCTGAACATTAGAATCTTCATGAAGTAGGATTTACTGGTAGGATTTACTGCAGTTGCACATAATGATCAGTCATGTTGGTTTAGTCTGTAAAATAAAGTCTATTCTATTCTAAAAATGTCAGCAGATCCATCCTAGTTTCCTCCAAGCACAGGGTCTTTAAATGTCTTGTTGTGTCTGACCAACAGTGCAGAACCCAAATATATTCATGACAATGAAAAACGGTAAATCCTCACACTTTAGAGGCTGGAGATGTTTGTCACAACTTAAACAATTTATCAATTATCAAAACTGCTGCTGATTAATTTCCTGTCATTTAGCCAAATCACAATGCAATATAAACCAGTCTACTCCACCATTCCCACTGACAGACTTTGATTATAATACTAATAAGCAAATACAGACTCTGCATTTATTCACTGGAGAGTAAACAAAAAAGAAAAGAAAAAAAAGTTCTGTTCTCAATCAAAACAGCTAATGATAATTTATAAAATCATATAATGTATAACAAAATAATCTAACATAGAGTATACTTATTTTATTGTACTTAAGTACTGTTATACATCAGCATTAATAAATGCCTCTGTTAAATCTGTGTTCATTTTCTTCTTATGCTGCTCATTTACTTCTTTATTCATTCTGAATCTGAGGATTTCTTCTGTGTTTTTTTTCTTTTAATTGAATGAATTGACACTGGAGGGTTTATATGACCTGTTGTGTGGTACTTATTTAATCTTATGTCATTTATACTTATAAGCAAAGGAGGAGATTTTCACCTCAGCTAAAAAAAACTGAAATCTGTATGGGAGTAATTGTTGCTGGTGGTTAACAGGCCTCTGTCAGAGCAGCAGTTTACAGCTGAGAACATTACAGCATGCAGTAATATATAAACAACAACAAATATCCTTCTTCATTCCAACGTGAGTTTGTTTTCTTTCGATGGAAATTGAAACCTCCTTTCTTAAGAGACAGCTCCTGATGATGATTCATCTGCAACCACAGTGGCAGGAGTTAATAACTCAAAGATGAATCAGGGTTATAAAAGGAAACAATATTTCATCCAGCCCATCAGTGACCACAGCCACACGCTGAATTCAGACTGACACTCATCTAATACAGTTTATCTGAAATCACATTAACATCTGGTGCTGCTGCAACACTGTCATGACATATGTCCACACACACACACACACACACACACACACACACAGACAAATAAACAGTAAAAGAGCTGCACTCCCAAGACACAGCAGAAAAAAAAAAAAAACAAGGAGAAGAAAGATGGAAAAATGAAAAATGACTTTTTGGTGGTGCCAAACAGCCGCTGTGACAGCGGCGCTTGTTGGTGCTGGTGGGACGGGGGCGGGGCAGCACCTCTGACTGCTCACTATTGTATTATGGTAATTAATGGGGTGTAATGTTGGAGCGAGGCCTACTCTCATTAAAAATGCATGCGGCAAGCAAAGGATGGCAGCAACTATGTGAGCATCCCTTAAATGGTTGGCATTAATCTGATCTATAGTTTGAATCCCTCCAGCGGTTGTGGTCGTGTGTGTGTGTGTGTGTGTGTGTGTGTGTGTGTGTGTGTGTGTAAGATATGGCTTGCAGAGAGAGAAATTTGAGTTTTGAGTTTCATTTTCAAAAGAATAAAAAGGGGGAAAAAGAGAACAAATAAATGCAACAGAGAAGAAAACAGAATAAAGAGGAAAATAGAACAAAGAAGAGTGGAGCAAATAAGCGGCAGTGAGGGTGAAAAGATGCAAAGATGAGAAAAGCCACACTGAAAAGAGAGCAGAGTGTGAAGCAGTAATGAATCTATTCACAATAATGATAGAGTTCATTCAGCAAACAATAGCGGATAATCACAGATAATTGGCTGTCAACAGAATGTATAATATATTTTTCATCTTCCCATGACTCGCAGCAGCAGCAGACATATGAATGTAGACTAAGCACAAATGTGCAGAATGCGAATGTAGACTAAATGTATTTGTATTTGTATGTATAAATGTATTCTTCTGAACACACACACATGGAGACATAATGACATAATACTGCTGATCTGGAGTAGAGACATTTTCACTGGCTTCCATTTACTCTACAAATACACTTAAATATTATTTCTCAGGTATTTGCATTTTAACATTTCCATAATTTTCCATGGAAACATACACACTTTTCTGAACACTGCCAAGGTGGCTTTATTATCCCACAAGCTCACAAGGTGGCTTTATTAAGCCCACAAGCTCACAAGGTGGCTTTATTAAGCCCACAAGCTCACAAGGTGGCTTTGGAGGGGCATTAAAACACCAGTAAATTTGGATTGAAGTTACCAACAGTGAATTTAATCGAACATCCAATCAAATGTATTTTTTCTTGCAAAACACATATGCAACCCATGGGTGCATCCTGGATCCTGGTTAAAACCGCACTGGCCATTAGTCAGTGATGGGTTATACTATCCAAAAATGTCAATAGGTACTGTGCTGTACAGCAACATAGCAGTGTGTGCCTGTGTGTGTGTGCACAGTCCGCACGTGGCTGTGTTGTTAATTGTATAAGAAGTTCCAGGTCACATTTCTATATGTTCCAATCACTGTTGTGTCCCCATCCTTTACTCCTCATTGTGGATCATTTTCAGTCTAGTTTCACTTTTCCTGATGAGGCCGTTTGTCTTCTGCAGCTCTGGAGGAGCTCTGCCAAGTCTGTCAATAACACTGGTGATGTCATCACTTCTGTGAGTAAGGCTTTGGCTTTCTGTTATAAGCCTGTTGCTATTACAATATTACTACTACTGGTAATAATAATAATAATAAAAACAAAAATAAAGTATCTGGCCGAAATCTGATCTGTAACAGGAATCGAACATCATCTGCATGTAGTGGCCTAAAACTAGTTACCACAGTGTCTGCACTATGTAAAAGCCTCATCTGTCATCAGTGTAATTAAAAGCGTCTCCTCCCCTGTTGCTGCTGCTGCTAGCTCTAATGAATAGCAGGGGGATAAATAACATTTAGACTGGTAGGTTGGGAGGAATTAAACCAGCAGTCACTCTAAGTGACCGCCGCGGCCACAGGAAATTATGTCAGCTATCGCTGAGTGGATGGATGTGATGCCATGTGATGCCATGTGATGCGATGACCCAGCAGCTTCTACAGTTCTGCCACTTCCTCTGATCAGCTGCCTCTTATGAAACAGTGATGGGCTCGAGGAAAGGGACTGCCTTATAGGTGCCTGTGGGTCTCTCTGTGTGTGCGGATCAGGGCTGAGCACCTCGACTACAGGGGCCCCTGGCAGGTGACTGGGCCTGATTCCATTAAGCAGCCAGTAATTTGGCCCACGGTTAATCAAATCAACTTTAATACCACCAATCAAATTACAGCGGCCTCCTGCGTCCCATCACACAGAGCCAGAGAAGAAGAGATGGAGGGAGAGATGGAGGGAAGGAGGAATACAAAAGTGGTAAATCTATGGTCACCAAATGAAAGGTAAATGATTAAATGGTGAGTGAAAAGAGGGGTGGAGGAAATGCACGTGAGACAGGAGGAGAGTGAGAGAGAGAGGAAGGAGATGAGAAAAGGCAAACACAGGAGGAGGGGAGGAGGAAAAGAAGGAAAAACAGAAGAAAGGATGAAGCGGGTCAGAAAGAATGGAGCAGTTTGAGGCTGCTGACAGTAGAGCTTGGTAGAGTTGTATGTGTGTGTGTGTGTGTGTGAGTGTGAGAGAGAGAGAGAGGAAGAGAGAGAGAGAGAGAGAGAGAGATGGAGGGAGGAAGCCATAGAGGAAATTGATTCTGTTTCTCAGGAAAAAGAAGGACCAAGAAGATAAAAATAATCTTCTCCTCTTTTTTTACACTGTGTGTTTGTGTGAGAGGCAGATTATTAAAAATTCAACTGACCTCTTCCATTAAACATTAGTGTTGCTCATTTCTGATACGACAGATATCATGCAGTTTGTTTGATTTACCGATGAATGCTACACTGTGTGTGTGTGTGTTTGTTTAAAGAGGAATACCATTATAAATGCTTCTTCCACAGATGTGAAATTTGTTTGTGAAATTGCAAATTACTGGTAAAACTCTGTAAGTGTAAAATGTTTTGCTTTTGCTTTTTTTTTTATGGCAAGAATTATTAATGCTGTACAGAAACGAAGACAGAAGCCTGGAAACACTCAGTAAAAGAAACCTGGGACTCTATGCACACTTTACAAACGTTTCCTCATTGTCTATTGATCCACTCATATCCACAACAAATCAGACTGGCTCTGTGTTCAAGCTCAAATCGCCAGCAAACATAAGAATTAATGCTGGTGGCACTGATGGTAGTGAGGGGAGATTTATACACTGATTCATCACAGATTAGATAGAAATCATACTTTGGAAATGGAACATGCAAAACATAAAAAAAAAAAGAAGTTCAATTGGCCACAGTTCCTGTTCTAATGAGTGGGAGCACATGCAGCTGAAACAGGACATGAATCTTTAGGAGTAAAAGTTTGAGGTGCTGTTCACCCTGGACTCTGCCTCTAACACCGGTTGAGGTTGTCAAAGATAATGGGGAAAGGTATATTATGATAGAAGAGATGCTGTATGGGGAAAGGTTTCCCATTTAATCATCTGTGCTCCACCTGGTTGTACAACCTAATTTTTCACTCTCATGTCCCTCCTCTCAGGCTGCAGGTAAGTTGGTGTATAAAGTCGCAAAGACTCATTCAGCACAACTTAGCTACGTAGATGGGAAAATTACAGCTCATTTGCTGAGACAAAATTAAAGAACCCTGCATCCCAATAACGAGGAGCATGTATTTTTTAAAACCCACCAAGTCACCACAAGAATGTCTCCTAGCACTCCCCTATGACAACACTGTGTAATGATGCAATGAGATTAAAGACAAAACAGAGGTCTGAAGGGAGTTACCTGTGGAAAATCTGCTTTTAAGCAATCCTCATGAGTAATGAGAAATAAAAAAATAAATCAAATTTGCTTATGCACGCTGAACAACACTGGGAAGTTGCGGAACAACACCTTTATGAGTCTGGCAGTCAGCTCCTTGGATTCATACTGTAGTTAACTTGATGCAAGCCGAAAGCTGACTCTAAGGCCAACAAACCTGTAGGTTCCTCAGGCAGAAGAGGATTAGTACTTATAAGGGTCGGATTAATAGTAAAGAATAGAAAAAGGAAACAAAGATTAATGTGCACATATATATTTATTATTATTATTTTATTTTTTTAAAGACAACAGGTGGAAAGAAAGCGTAGCAGTGAGTCGGTGGGCAGGTGACAACCTGGCACCTCTTTGACCTCCTCTTGGACAGCCCGCTTCTCTCATGCAGTCTTTGATCTGAAACCCAGAATCCACTATTTTTCCACCTTGAGTTAAACCCCATGCACCATAATCTCTCACTGCCATCCTAACAAAGTCTTTGCAGCAGTTCCCCCAGCAGGTGTTTGTGAACCACAGCCCTGCAAACTCTCCTGATGGGGCAAGATGAATGGGTGTAGCCCGGACATATCTTAGCACCACCTTTACTAAACCATACAGCAAATGTTAATGAGAACTCCCAAATGCCAGCACACATAGAGCATAGGCCTGTTAAACACATAGTGACATAGACTATCACCAGCACTAACAGAAAGACAAAGAAAGGGAAAGAAAAGAAAGAAGGAAAGACAGAAAGCTCAGTTAGCATGGTATACACATGGTGAGACAAGAAACAGGAAAAATAGGGAATTACACAAAGGGTAGAAGCTGGAAGAGGAAGATATGGTAGTGTATGTGGATAGGAGAACAAAAAACTGAAGGAAAACATGAAAATCAGAGGAGGGAAGAGTGAGGAGTGTGTGCATTATGTATATGGAGATAGAAAGCCTAATAAAAACAGCAAAAAAGCGGGGGAAGACCGCTGATGGGAAGGATGTAAAAATGAAAAATGAGGAACTGTAAAGCCTCTAAAATAAGAGACAATGCATCCAAAACAAACACTCCCACAACCATACCCCGGCACAAACAACAAAACGATGCATAAATAATCACAAAGAGCACAATGTTTTACTTCCAATTTGTGTTGATTTAAGAAAACGTAAGACGCCGTAAAAGGTAACACGGATGTAAAGCTGTGTGATAAAAATCTATCATGTCACAGGCAAAATGACTCCCGTTGTGGGATGGAGGGAGAGGGTCGTTAGCTGTTCGTGCAGGGATGGATAGTTGTTATGCTGCAGCAGGAGCGGCGCTGTTTGGTTTGTGGTTTGGAGGGGAGAAATGCTGTGAAAGTTCCTTATGGGTGGGCGGTTGGGGATGGGAGCAGGGAAGATATGAAGCCTGAAAGGATGTCAGCTGTTAATGCTGGAACCCCGGCTTCCTCACCAGCAGTAATCTTGTAGATTGGGAGCTCCTTCGCTCGGAGTAATGGGCCTTTTTATTTTCTGATGTGTACACGCTGCTGGGTGATGCCGGCTGCTGACGAGATCCCTGTTTGACTTTCTTTTTTCTTTCCTCTAAGAACGTTTTACAGACACCATGATGCTTCTGTGTACTTTCTGGATCATCTTTGCATTACCACAATCATTCCTTGATTACATTTTCCTTTGCGAGAACATGTCAAGTATAGCTACAACAACGGAACTGATTTTCTGGCAGCACTCATCACGCCACATGTAAATGACTCCTCCTGCTGATCTAGGTATATCCATGTGGTTTACCAGATGGCAAATGAGGCTCAACTGCAGGGCCACGATGAGGGATCAGGGGCTTGTCCCTTACTTAAGTGACATTTGATGGGACGGGGTGCGGTTTGAACCTTGGGATGTCATTGTACTTCTCCATAGTGATGGCATAAAAGGGGGAGGGTATCACGGATGCCACTGTGTAAATCCGCAGTGCACAATGGCGAGTTCTGTACATGAAGCCAGCCAACTGAGTGCTGCCAGAGAAAAGTTATATTAGATGAAAGGAAGGCTAAGACAAGAGACGACACAAGGTTTGGTCAAATCCGATTGTTTCGATTCAGTTAGCACATTTGATCGACGCAATCTAGCCATTCGCTGAAATCCATCCATCCCTCCAATATGTGAAACTATGCCTCACAAAACCTCTGTCAGCTATAACAATGGCAGCTGAAGTGTAACTGGAAACACACTGTCATTAGTCACCTTTCTCTTGCCACATCTAAAAAAGAAAGGAACACTTAACATGCTGTTGCAGAGTTTATCTGATCCCTAATCAGTGCAACCGTCGAATGAGCTGTGAGGGTACGAGAGCAAGTGCAGCACAAGAGAGGGCACGGCTTTTGTCTCATTTGTAGTCCATCAATGCAACTAATCTATGGATGCTACTTAATGGATAATTGTTAGCTTCCCAGCTAAACCGTTATCGGTGTGATTAAACTGCGTCAAGTACAAGTCATCTTTCACCTTCGTGTTCTTCATTTTTTGGACTCTGGACCCGCAGGAGGTTTGCATGTATCATGCGAAAAAACAAACAGATGGAGATAAAGAAATTCCATTAAATTACATCTAGATTCTAGAGCCTGATATGAGACTCCTGAAATGATGTGTGACTGGGGTCTGGAAATCACCTGCTGCACTTAAGGTTCAGGAGAGAGATCCTGGTTTTGATTTAATGTAAAGAAAAACATTGTGTCTGAGCTCACTGTATTAAAACCAGACCAGGATCTCTCCCTAACCTGAACCAAGAGCTGTGCTAGTCTGAACAGAACCATACCAAAAAGTGGAATAATGCTATAGTTGGCAAATATGTAAATCACCAAAATTTCCTCATTATGTGTTTAGAATATGAAATGTCTGGTCGCAAAATGTATTTGTTTGATTTCTAAGAGACTGGCATCATAGTGGTTTGTGCTTCATGCACACCTGCAATCTGAAGTGCATTTTAAGCTTTTTACTCTCTGTTTTGATTGTGTCAAAATGCTTCAGAGCACACAGCAGTACTGTGGCTCCACACGTCCAGAGGAGACACTGATGGAGGACTGCAGCCGCTGTTGTTGACGTGCTGCTCTTTCACAGTTAGACAGGTGAGACAAGATGTTAGCGTTTCAAAAGCTCAAACCTCAGGACGAACGGTTTCAAATAGATGTCAAAGGTGTAACATTAACAATGGTTGTGCAGTTGCGCTGCATGAATATTACTTCAGATTAACTGGGAGTGGTGCTGGTGGATGGTTTGTGCCGATGTGTGACTGACAGAAGAGACCTGCCAGTCTTCTTATCCTAAAGCCTATACTTGAAATGACACATTTCAAACACATCTGGAACCCTTTAACACTCGACTCGTACGTGATGCTGCCATGCTAACAGATAAACCTCCAAATACCCTCCAAACAAGAAAAAAAACCTTTTTAGGACACAAGATGATTTTGTGTTCTGAGGTCTTCTTCTTTTCAGATCTTTTCCTGTGGCTGCTTTTCACAGTCCCACATATCTCCATCTTTATGGTCGACTGTCTCTACTTTTTGAAGACCCACAGTATGCAGAATGGCCGTTTCACTTCTCGCCCTCGTTTATTGTGCCAAGTCCACATAAAAGCTTGATTGTAGCCATATACTGCAGTATGCTAGGTTGTGTGTTATGGCCACTGATCTTTATGTCTCTCCACACAGGAGGAAGACCCCAACCTCAGCAAAACATCAGCTACATAGGCATTAATGCCTGTGGTGTGTGTGTGAGAGTGTGTGTGTGCGTACGTGATGGAACTCTCTTACACCACCACCACCAGTCCATCTGCATACATTCTCCCAGGGGATGCATACAATAGGAAGACTTAAATGAGGCATGCATAAATGGATGAAGCCCCTCTCGTGTCATACGCAAAGCCCTGTGTGTGTTTTCCTGGTTGCATGTGTTTTATTCTCCCTTCTACACGCCTGGTGGTGGCAGTTTGGTAATTGAAAGTGAAATGGAGAAAAAGAAAGAAAGAGAGGGTGGGGATATGAAGATGGAGAGCGATGAGGAAGGAGGGTGAAGTTGTAGGCGTCAGACACAATTAACCCCTGGAATAATTCAGGGATCAGATGTGCTGTAAACAGCTGAAATAAAAAAAGAGGAGGCAGGAAAGGAGAAAAAGAGGTGAGATGAAAGTGTGTAATGTGATAATGTAATGAGTCCTACGATGGTTCCGCGGAACAAAGTATGTGCAGCATGTGTGTGTTTGGAAAGGTGTGTGTGTGTCTTTGTCATCTGTGGAGCTCTATTGAATTTGACTACACCTCTCTCTCTTTGTAAACATCTGAATGGCTCCATGTCCGATGGGCGAGCGGTAAACTGCCATCTCTGGGAGGGTGAACTCTATTTCACGGGTTAGTGCTACAGTGAACAACGACAGCATCTACCCTCTCGGCTTCATAAAGCACAGTGCCGCTCGCGCTCCATCTCACAAATACTGTTTGTCCATTTTTAGTTCCATCTCAGCGGCACTATCTCCGGGAAAGCCACCGCTTCAGGCCACAAGGGTAGGTCCTCTAAACAACAACCCCGGCCAGATGAAGCTTTTCTGGGATGACAACCAGAGCCCCCCTGCTCCACCAGTACCTACTATATCGCCCTGGATCTTCCAATGCCCTGAAGACTTGCAAGGCACACTGGGAAAGGAGAACACAGGAATGGAACATGCATGGCAGTTTGCAGAAAAAAAAAAAGATTAGTGTACCTGACCAGCCATAAATTCATCAGGGTATTTCAGAAAAAAAGTATACATTATTTATTCTTACAGTAATATTAGAATAACAAGATATTATTATGGTCTGCAATGTACAATATGTTGCATTTCTGTGAATTCCTCTGGTGTTTCTATAATTTGCTTAATCATTTAATTGCTTTTAGTGCTCAACTGTTTCCAAAAATACAAATCTGCACAGACTCTAACATACCAGTCTGTAATGCATGCTTTTGCTTATATGTATAAAGCAAACCTGTTCAGTCAAAACTAAATGAGCCGGGTTTTAGTACAAGAAGAAAGAAGGTGGAGTTACTGGAGCAAGGCACCTCATTCCACTGGTCTCTTGCAGAAAAGCACTGGGCTTTGGAGGAAGATATTCAGTCCATAGAGGCACACACACAAACACCTTCAGTGCTTTCCACATGACTTCCACGAGTGCTAAAACTGCTGAGATGAGAATAATCTTAGCTAGCATTATCAGCTAGTGTCAGTGGTGGAGGGAAACAATGCAAGACTAATGGGCAGGTGGTAGCATAAGTGAGAGTGTGCGCCATTTGTTTGTGCATGTGTGTCTGCGCGTGAGTGTGAGAGTGCATGCATCTTTGCATGCTTGTGTATTTGCGTGTACAACAGTCATCCAGAGGTTGTTACCTTAATGCCAGCTCAGGCTAATGTATTCAGTATGCTTTGGATTAATGCACCTTTGGAGGAGATCGAGGTGGAGCTTCTGCTAAGTCAGGCTAAAGCGCTAGCTCGCTAGCATATGGCAGGCCATAAAGGGAGATCGCTGTTCGATGAATGCAAAGTACACACAGACAAATCCCCGGACGGGAAGTCACTTGACAACTCGCCTTATGTCCAAGCACTCCAGCCACAATCTAACTTTAACACGGGGATTAATCAGCCTCAGCATCATGAGGGGCCCCTGTGTCCGGTAAAGGGGACGCAGACCCAGGAGAGAGGGAGGGACTGAGCCTGACTTTGTTCTGAGCTGAGCTTTGTTCTGAAGTTACAATGATTATTTGCAGTTATGATGCTTTTAATGACACATCTTATAATTTAATGTCCTCATTTCGTGTTAAACAGTTTTTACACAGAGCTGCAAATCATCGCTCTATAGGCTGATGGTGACACTGACTGACAGTCAGACTGACACACAACACAACACAACACAACACAACACAACACAACACAACACAACACAACACAAGAGCCTTTTTTTGTACAAACAAATCCTTAGCACCAAGTCCTAAAGTTACATAGATAGATAGATAGATTCTAGCAGTGTCACCTCCCTCACTGGTGACTGAACAGGTCAGTGTCAGCTCAGCTATAATGAGCCAGATACAGACTGTGAAAGCCACAGAAACAATCATAATGTGTTAAATAGGCTGGTTTGGACTGAATTTACTACTGAACTAAGAAGAGTCAGAAGAAGCCCCAAATGCACTGGCATTATACTGGCAATGATGTACATAGTGAACTGTGAAATGCAAATTCTGCAAAACCCCAGATTACGCGGGGTGGGGGCTATCATGATGTAATTATAGATTTTTATTTGTCTGCATGGCAGCATGAAATTATTTCTCACGGTAAAAGGACCTACAATTGCAATGAACATTATAGACACTATAACAGTATAGAGGGATACAGCTCAACTGATAAGGTGATAGTGTCAAACAATGTCCGTACATATAATTTACTAACTCACAAAACTGGATTTAGTCCCAAATTGCAGTGAAGGCAAAAGCAGAATTTTTCCTTTGGCAAAGTCTTAAACATTCATTGGTCCATTAAGATTCATTATAAAGCTCATTCTCAAAAAGATTAGACACCTTGCCTTAAGATTATCATTTGTGCAGGTTTCAGTGGAAATATTTACTATGGCCTAAATGCAAGTTTGTTCAAAAACAAAGACTTTTCTGGAAGAAGTGATTGGATTTATTTCTAATTATTTTATAATACGAGGTCAGGCTTGGGTGATATGGACCAAAAATCACATCTCAGTATTTCCACACATGACATATATATATATATGT
>JBBMJY010000014.1:421403-454376 GCA_037833715.1 Toxotes lorentzi
AGAGGGGTCGGGTTTGTGTGAGGACACAGAGGGACAGAGGGGTCGGGTTTGTGTGAGGACACAGAGGGACAGAGGGGTCGGGTTTGTGTGAGGACACAGAGGGACAGAGGGGACGGGCTTGTGCGAGGACACAGAGGGACAGTGGGGACGGGCTTGTGCGAGGACACAGAGGGACAGAGGGGACGGGCTTGCACAGAGAGTGTGAGAGAGTAGAAACAGGTTGTCACACAACATCAAACCAAATCAATATAAAGAGTATTGTCTTTGAAATTATAGTGATATACCTTAAAAAGTCGATACGCAGCCCAGCCCTGCTGTGAGGATATCACACGTTAGTGGCTCCAGTCCAAAGATATCAGTGTCCACCTACTGCAAACAAACACTGTCTCACACATGTACAAACACACACACATACTTTTGTGTGTGTACATTAGTGAAACATGGCTATGGACCATTTATGTGAAGCTGAATTTATGGTTGTAGAGAGAGAACTAAGGACCTGTTGTAAACATGGAGCTTTCCCAATTCAAGCACCATGGAAGACACACACACACACAAACACACACCCACACACACCTCATGTGTAAATCAATTCCAAGTTGTTGCTGTAAGTGTGTTTATGTGTGCATGTGCTGCATGTGTGAATGCTCTGGTATTAATGATGTTGTTTTGATGGCAAGCAGAAGAGGAGGCAAGGCAGAGTGAAAGCAGTGGCTTGTGTTGTCTGTGTGTGTGTGTGTGTGTGTGTGTGTGTGTGTGTGTGTGTGTGTGTGTGTGTGTGTGTGAAAGAGAGAGAGAGAGACCATGTGTGGGTGTGTGTTAGGATGTGTGAAGTGAGACGGACACAGAGCAACAGAGAACAAATAACCCATTAGGTGGTCATGCTAGAATCTCAGGGGCAGTGTGTGCATGTGTGTGTGCGTCTGTGTGTGTGTGTGTGTGTGTGTCCATGTCAGAGATGGAGAGAGGGCTCTCTCTGTGTGACATGATTGCTGTGCATAAAAAGCCCCATTCTGCTGACAGTCGCAGAAAGACACAGAATGGGGACATACACACACACACGCGCACGTGCACACCCCTCCTCCTCCACTAGCTCATCCTGCTGCCGTCGCTTTATTGATTCTTAAATGACACCAGAGTCACTGTCATGGATCTGCTGTGACCACTCTGCTGGCCCTGTTTCATTATATCTGGAGAGAAAGAGGCAGCCAGACAGAGAGAGAAAGAGATGTGTGTGTGTGTGTGAGTGTGTGTGTGTGTGTGTGTGTGTGTGTGTGTGTGTGGTTGCCTGCAGAAACACAGAAACCCCTATAAGCTCCCTAATTGTATAATCTCCCCATTTTAATTAAAATAAAATAAAATAAAAAGTCATTTAGGATAGCATTTCCTTCTAAAGCCATGAAGCACTCTCCAGCATTTTGTGGGTGAAAAATCTGTTTACTGCTCAGTGACGACTGAATTCATCTCTTATCCCCAAACAGAGAGCTCTCCCGGCTAAATTGTTCACACATCAGCAGACTTTTAGCTAAATGATTAATGTAATTTGGTTTATCATAATTACTTTCTCCACTCTGGCCAAATGAGCAACAGGGTAGGTCTGTCAGCTCACCCGGTGCACAGCCTCATTACAGAGAGAGTTTTGACTGCTACCGGACAATAAATCCCCTCCACAGACATGCTACTGTAAATACTGCAGGGACTGACTGATATACGAGGCCAGCATCAGGCTTTTATTCCAAAACTGGTTTGGTTCAGTCAGCAGGCAAGGCTTCGTTCAAATGTTGCACAAATGTTGACAGTTTTCCAGAAAGGAATAAAGGAAAGAAATAAAAAGCTGACAGATAGATAGATAGAAACAGGTAGATGCTTATTGCAATTAACACAGAGCCAGTGACTCTCTTCTAAGCTGCTGGTGCTTTCCAGCTCATATGGCAATCAAGTAATATGGGGAATAAAGCAGTGACATCCACAGTGGACATACATGTAAAACAGAGTTTACAGATAAACGTTTGACTTTTTGTGAAGGTACAGATGTGGATATAAAATCCTCAAATTAAAACTCAGTCAGCAGAGTCAGCATTTTTTTTTCCTGAGGTTTTATGACATGAAGCTCACACCCAGAGGCTGCACTGTTGATTTCTTTAACCACTGTGATCACAGAGCATGGCCACTGATATATCATCAATACATCAGACATCACAACAATGACAAATGCGTTTACTGTAGGTCTTAAACTGTGAAAAGTGAATGGACAGTGAACAGGCCCAGCTGCAGGGCTGCTTTGAGGCTATAGATGGGGAGTTGTTAAGAAGCTGACACATCAACTAGTGTACACCTCATGGGTTACCTGTAAGGTGTGTTGTGAATCTCTGCCTTTTCCTTCCATTGGCTGCATGAACATGTTGTCTACTTTGAATCCAGACAACACAGAATTAACTTTACAGAGCAAGTGATGATGTTCACTATGTAATGACAAGAGTGCTATTTATGTGCCGTCTCATATGTGATCCTTGTCCGTTCAGAGATCCTGTTCAGCAGCTGTCTGGACACCATCCTGTTCCTCAAACCTACGAACCCCAACTGAATCAATTAAACAATTCTATATAAGTCTATATATGTTTCTCCAGGAACAAGATTTAGTCTTTATTTTGGTTCCCTTAAAACCCCACAGGAACACACACACACACACACACACACACACACACACACACACACACACACACACACACACACACACACACACACACATGCAAGCACACACACACACATCAACATATTCGGAAAAATGTTGCAAAATTCCAACTGAGCAGCAAACGTATCATTAACCAACCATTTAGGTACCTGCGGAGTAACATTCTGTCTACCTGGATTATAGTATTTTAAAGTTACCTGTTCCACCCGTTTCCAGTGGAGACAGCTAATTATGTTACAGTCAACACACAACATAATATAACAGCAAAAAGAGAAGACTGATAGATTTAGACAGACATAGAGGTTTAAATAGAGCTCAGTCTGAAACCACTTGCTCCGTGCCTCTTCTCTGCATCTATCAGTAGTAAAGCAGACAGTCAAATGAGATCAGAAACTGCAGTCAGACGGCTGTGTGATTGCTTTTTTAAGGCTAATAGTGTTTGTATTCAAACCACTCCAGGATACAATTCAATCTGCATTGGCAATATCGAGGCAGTGTTGAAAACCTGCCACAGTAATCCAAACACATACACTGTCTTCTCCAGCAAAGATGTGGCAGAGGCCAAATAAAACCTCCGTATCACTTGCAAAACAGTTGTAAAAATAGAGCAGGTGTATGCAGATATCCTAAAGGCTGCGATCAGATGAATGTCATGCCAGCTTTAGCAAGCTGTCTTTCATCAAAGTCAACAAAGGGAGTCCTGGGGCCAGTAAGAGGCTGGGAAATGCCTTTTCCTCAACTGAGCTGGTTGTTTTGTGTGACAAACAGCACAAACATGTATGAATATTCACATCAGGGACTGGAAAACCTAACGTCAGCAGTATATTGCCAGCAGAAAACCATGTAAATCAATACTAATCGCAGGCCTTACATGAGAAAACACAATCAGAAACATGAAGCCTATGGAGGATATGTTTTTTTTTAATCTGTTAATCCATCCCTCTCTCTAAAAGGTACAGTAAAAATCTACCTTTTTAAAGTACAACTTTAGATTTAAAATTTTTTAATCTAAACTTCACATGCCATATATGCTTTGAAAGAGTTTCAGGGGACTCCTGTAAACCCTATTCTCTATGCTGACCGTGAAGAGATCCTTCCTGGCGTGACTATACTGTAAAAGACAAGGGGTCAGACTCCACAGTCTTTGTTGTGTGTAGCTTTATAGCCAGTGTTTTGTCCTAGTATCAAACCTGTGTGCGACTACCAGAACATACAGTGTTGGCCCACTGTGGCTCAGCAAGGAAACACAAAGAAGGACTTTTTTACTAGAGACTGTCGCCACATGATTTTTCCAACTCTTACATATGGCCATTCAGAACGGCTGTAAACACTTTCCCCTTTGGACGTGGTTTAACAATATACAGTACCATCCAGTTCAAATGAAGCATCTGAAAATCCATTAGACAGTATTTTTGTACAGAACTGTGGATTTTGTAAGGGACTGTCAGTGCAGGCAAGCAGAGTGATTACTCCTGAAAACTGTATCAGTATGGACTTGAAAAAGAAATTAAACCTTTTCTTTAAGATGTCGGATGAATTTAGAGAAAAAGTGTCTTTCATTATCATTTCTATGTTTTTTTTTTTTCCTATGGCTTTAGGAAGGATACAATTACAAGTTAGTGTATTTGCATTTGTGTGTGTTTGTGTGTGTGTCCTGTGTAAAGAGCGGCTGTGCTCATGCGGAAGAGCATTAGGTTGGAGGATCACTTGTGTAGTTAATACTGACTCCTAAGAAGCACCAACACACAGAGACACACACCTTGGCTAGAGAGTATTGCTTGCTCATTGTAAATAAAACATAAAGCCCCTGTTTCCCAGGAGAATCCTACATTACTGTTTCTGCAGAGGACAGCAAAGTTTGCAGCTACTGTAGAGACGTCTCTGTGTATGTGTGTATGACTCGCTCTCTCTCTCTCTCTCTCAATCTCTCTCTCTCTCTCAATTCAGTTTGATTCAATTCAATGTTATTTACCAGCTTGGATGTAAAAAAAACAATATTGCTACTGCATCTAGATAAAAGTTCAACATTTTTACATAAAAGTGTGTGTGTGTGTGTGTGTGTGTGTGTGTGTGTGTGTGTGTGTGTGTGTGTGTGTGTGTGTGTGTGTCAGTAGCTGGTGGATGTGGTTTTTAGTAGCTCACAAACATTTACTATTATATCTATATTATTATATACAATATATATAAAATGTTGTGTTAATGTTGATGACCATAACAGGTAATATCTTTAAAATATATCAGGTAACATGTGGCTGTAGATGCTGAACCGCAGTGGTTCCAGAGGTCAGGAGAGCACAAGATTTTCATGGTCTTTGAATCTGACTTTTATCTATAAGAATGTTGTTGTGCAGACTGGGGGTCGGGGAAGAAATGGCTCCTATCCTGTACAATGTTGAATCACTTCACAGATTCCAAAAACCTATTTTTCTGCACCGTTAATAATGAAAAGGGGGGGGCGGGGGGGGGGGGGTGAACCACGAGAGCACAGTGCAGCACCTGCATGGTTATCTTGAAATTCATCTTCAAGGTGGAAGGCAAGTGCTTGGGGGCACTTAGGAGCTGGAATTGACTGTATAATTAGATCTGGAAGACAAATGTTAAGTATGTTGTGAATACTAAAGACACTGTCGCCCAGACACTACGTTTGTGAAGTGGAGCAGCAAACTCCAGAACGAGCCGACCGACCCACACACGCTGCAGTCTGTGAAGTGAGCTCTGTTGCACCTATAAACACAACTCATGGTGATAGCACAGTGATGACACACCCTGGGGCGGTACTTTTGTGTCACTGCAGCAAACTGAGAAGTTAAACCACTAGAGGCTAAACTCTAACCGCCATGGACAAGAAGCATTTGAATATATTTAATATTATTATATTATATATTTAATATATTTTAATTGCATTTACTATTTACCAAGACAAATGGCATCTGTTGATGAAGGCTGTGTGATATGATCGTAATTTTCCTAAATTTAGCCAGGAAACACTCATATGGCTGGTTTTTGGAAGAAACTGGTAAATAACCTGTTTACATTCAAAACCAATAAGGCAGACTGGGACACAGCGAGTTAGCTACCACACACCCCATCACTGTGACACGCACACGGTATTACAGTAACACTAAAATGATGCTGGGTAGGCAGCACATGCCTGTGAAGGCATGTTGAACCAGTGAGTACAGAGATACTCCCACGAGCTGATTTGCTAATTAGTTTATGAATCTTTGTTCAGATCATTATTATCGCAGACATCAGGAACCTTCAGCGTAAATTGAAAAGACCCCGGAGGGGAAATCTGGGACATCTGGCTTTCATTACTGACCCAGAAACACAAGAGAAACATATCGGACTCTTCATAGCCTGCCTGACACTCACTCCCACCGACAGTCCTCTCCGACTTAAACATCTTCAACACTGAGAAGGTTTCACTAATAAGGTACGGTCCCTGGCCAGCAGGGCATCTGATTTCACTTATTTTCTATTCCTTTTCTGTACAGAAGCATCTCTCTCTCTCTTTCTGTGTGTGTCTCTCTCTCTCAGTCTGGAGTGAAACTGGATAAACCTCTAAAAGTAGAAGGACTATCAATACATTCTGTATTGTGGCTTCCAACAAAGCCCTTTTGAGTGCTTTATGTCGGCACTCAGCGAGCCTGCCATAAGTAGCCGTGATCATTCATAAAGAGTTATGGCTAGTGGCTGCACCGCTGCAGAGGGGTGGAGGAAAAGAAGAGCGGAGAGGAAAAGAAAGAGAAAAGATGGGAGGGAAAAGGGAATGGAGGGATAGATGAGAACAGCACAAAGTAAACTGGAAACTAAAAAGGCACACGGCTGCGTTTTCTTATGGGATGTAATGTTTATCTGTGTGCTCTCTGGATTATTGGATAAACCACTGTCTCAGCAGGAAGTGCCACTTGAATGTCCAAGTTGGGCACTGAGGCCAGGAGAAATGGGCTTTTAGATGGCACATGAATAATACTTTAGCTGCCTCGCCTCCTCTGCTCACACTGACACTGACTGTGTCAGCTTGTGTTTCAGAGTAGCAGAGTGCTTACAGTGGCCAGAGTACCTGCTGTCACATGTGGGCCCAGCTGACCATGCTGCTAATCCCTCTCAGCAAGCGTGCTGGTCATTATAAGTGGTATTAGCTTTAAACTGTGCAGACACTGTACATTGATATTTTTATTCTTATTGTGAAAAGGTGAACACATTCACTTTAATTGCTACATCACCACTGCTCTTTACCCAGGACTGAAACCCCCCTCCCCAACACCAAAAGCCTGATCTACACAGTCAAAAGCCTTCTCCTGGTAAATAGATATCATATCAGTATAGATGTTGTGTGATTTACAGATCAATAATCAACAGTTCAATAAAGATGTTCTGCAAGAACCGTAAGGCTTCAGGAAGCTGGAGGTGTACCCTTTATTTATTTCTTTTTTAATACTCTTTAAAAATGTTTGGAAGGTCCTGTCCACAAAAACACTCCAGAAGTGTTTAAGAAAGTATGATTGTAAGCTTTCCTATTCCTGAAACCTTGCCCGATGCCATCTGAGACACAGCGGTGGTCAGTTCATCCAGATTGATGTCCGAGCTTAAGGTGTCCGGATCGTCTGAACTCAGCTGAGGAAGCCCCTGCAGAAGCTCCGCAGCAGAGTCCAAATCACAGCTGTCTGCCCTGAACGAGTGTGTGCAGAGACCCACTGCTCGCTTCATCATCTCAGCCGGAGATGAAGACACACACATTTGTTTTCTCCAAACCACTGACTTCTCTAAATTAAAGAAGAAACTGGCTGGTGCATTCATGTCCTGGAGTCTGGTGAAGTGTGCTTGGACTAAAGCTCCTCTGGCTAGCTTCTCTTGCAGGAAGGAGTTCAGCCCCTGTCTTATGGAGTGTAAGAGATCATTATTCTGCTGATCAGCTTGAGAGACAGAGACATTTTCCTGCTCTCTTCTTCTAACTCCTGTACAGCTCACTTCATGTTAACTGTGGAATTGGATGTGTACTGTTGGCAAAACACCCTGATCAGGGCCTTTCCTACCTCCGGTCCCTGAGTGAGGGAAAGAAAACTGTCTTTCCTAGATCTACAGTGAGCCCAAACCAGCTTCTAATCTTCACAAAAGTTAAGATCATGTAATAATTTAGGGTTAAAATGCCAAAAGGGTTTTGGTTTTCCACTGGAAGACAGAATCAGCTCCAATAAAACTAAATAACTCACAGTCTGTAAAAGCGACAACAGAGAGGATCTGACAGTTAACGTCTCAATCAGTAAAAGAAGCAGGCACATTAAATTTAAAGTTAAAGGTAAACTCCTCTGTTTCAGCACAAGGACTCTGCCCTCCACCATCTCTGTGCAGGACGTAATGTTTGCATTTAAAGTAGAAGAAAATAAAATCCACTCCGGTAGTGAAATTTGTGCTGTGGCTGAGGACACGCTGCCCTCCCCGTGAGGCCCAAACTATTTCATTTGTGCTAGCACTGTGTGTTTTTTGTAGAAAAAAACTACATCTAGTCTTCTCTGCTTGATAACTTCTGTTAAGGCTCCTTTCTGTGCATCTCTGACCCCCATTCATATTTAATAAGGCCGCCCTTAAACCTTGAGTATAAAAAGAGGAGAGACACAAGAGAGAAGCCAGACAGAAAAAAAAAATCAGCAGAGATGAAACACCCAGTGTTGAAGGATCATGGTAGTTTTATTTTGAAAGTTTGACTGACTGAATGAATTTTCCATCAACAAGGAAGTATCAGCATCTTAACTGATTAACAGAATGTGTCATTCTGAAAAAAAAATCTATGCATAATGAAAGTTTCAGATTCACACTCCATGGCAGTCAACATTACCATGGCAACCAGCAGGCGTCATCACCTGCTCCTCTGCCTCACTGTCCAATCCAACCTGCAGCAGCTCAGCCTTCTGTACAGCATCCTGCGCTGACCTGACCTCAGGTTCAGCCTCCACCTACCCTCCTGAATTATCTTTACACACATTTTATTTTATTTATATTGGTTTTGTTCCTATTTATTTGATGAATGTTCATTTTCACACCTGGATCTGAGGGTTTTCTGCCGTTCCTCTCTGCAGATCCTCTGAAGCTCTGTCAGCTTGGAAGGGGACCCTCTGTGGACAGCCATGTTTGATCGGATTCACGTCAGGGACGTCCACAGAGCTGTCCCTGAGCCAGTCCTGCATTTATAAAATTCTCTTTTCGCTGTCATTACGGGACATTGAGCGTAGACCGATGAGGGAGAAATGAATTTAGCATAAGACTGCAACATAACAAAAATGTGGAGATAGTGAAGTGTGTAACAGAGAGGGGAGAGGGAGCAGTCATGAAAGTTTGGAGAGAATCTGTAGAACACTGAGGCAGTTAAAATACAGCAGAAGGGTAGAATCAGGTAAATAAACTGGACACAGGATATAGAGAAAAAAGAACGTGGGGGAAAAAGGAACAACTAAATATGACTGTGAAGAAGTTTTGCGTGCAGTTTAAAGGAGGAGATATTTTAGGATCAGGTAGTGTCGGCTCAGAGCAGAGGCCTGGATTCAAAGGAATGGTTATGACCCAGGCAGAGGCTGTAGCAGAGATCAGTATCATCCCAGCATCAGAGAGAGCTAACACTGACTCATGCTGGGCTTACTGGGCTCAGACTAACAGGAAGGCTGTGAGTGGTTTTTTTTCTTTGTTTTTTATCTGTCCTTGAGAACCACTTTTCCCTCTTTTATGGCTGTGTGTCCACTGTGGTGCTGGTGGAGCTACACAAAAATGAACCTAACCATCACGAATGACAATTCAACACAACTGAGATCCTCTGGCTTCCACAGAAACACAGCTGTATGGCAGAGTTTAGTGGGGCATTCCCGAGTTTGGATTTATTTTAAAATTCCACTTCTATTGAGAAGTTTTTCTTCACAAAGCAAACGCAACAGTGTCCAGACACCTGTGCACTTCACCACATATTCACAGAAGGAATTAGATGTTGGTAGTGCTGCTCACAACAGAATAAAAAAAAGGCATCACAACACACGCACACACACTGTCCATATATCAATTAAAGTTATACTCCTTAATATTTTGTATTACATCAATTCCCATTTTGATTCCATTTATGGCTGCCCTGGTTTTTTTTCTGCAAAAGGAATTTAATCTGTCTCCATTCTGCGATCACCTTTCTATACAAACGTTTCCAGTGTTACTGAGCTGCAGTGATGGAAGCAGAGTAAAAGCATCAACACTGCATAATATCTTGTAAACTTTACGGCACTAAGCACAAATCCTGCTTTACGGTACAGGCCTAAAAAACAGGCCTTTGAAGGACAATACGTCCTCAATTTCCCAAAATGTCCTCACTCCAGTGGTTTAAAACTCAAACTTGTCCTCACAATGTATTGCTATACACGAACACACACACAAATACACACACATATACAGCACCAACACAGTCCTGTCAGCATGTAGGGCCATAAAAAGGATACTTAGAGTACAGTTTGTTCCCTCAGAAATGCAACAGAAGCAAACAGCACTGAACCAACCAAGCATTTTCTCATTGCTTTATGATCCATTTGCACTATCCGGTGAAACAGATCACCACATTAGCAATCTCTGTTGTATTTCTCACCCTGCTTGAATGTGTTATGTGTGTTTTTGTTGCAATTAGCTGTGTTTAGGTATTGTTCCTGGGAGTGTGCTTGCATTTGCCTATACGACTTCTTAAGTGGGCTCGCAGTGGAAACACATTCAGGCAGACCGACATATAATAATTAGAATGAACAGACAAACAAAGCAAAAAGTTTTGATGAGAAAAACTAAATAAGGAAAGTTTTGTCGAGCGGGAAACAGCCTGAGTTTGCTTACATCTGGATCTCTGGTCGATTGAAAACGGAAAGAAAAAAAAAAAAGAACTATGAATATTGCATGTGGCGAGTGAGAAATTACACTATTACAGCTTTAAGATCATTTGTGTTTTGAGACTTTAATTTTCCCTTTGCCTTCAAAAAAAACCTAACTGAAGTAAGTGGAAAGGAGCTGCTGGTGAGGAATGAATCTGTTCCTCTCAAACAGAGGACATCTGAAGGTACAAGCATCATCTGTGTGCGTTTATCCCATTCTGGTGTTTGATGGCTCTCAGCTGATTTAACATAGGAATAATAAAAGTTACCAAGAGAGAAAGATGGACATGGTTACACTCCATGGAAAAAAGACATTAAAGGAGAGAGTGGAAGAGGAGGAGGGATGCTGCTGATATTCTAAATCCTGTAGATCAATTAAAAGCAGGAAGTAGCGGTGACATGGTTTGTCCAGCACAGTCTGGTCTGGGTTCAGTCATGTTGACCTGCTGCCAACACCCAGGTTGGGAAATTAAAAATATAAAAAAAAAAAAAAAATCAGATTCAGGGTTTTCTGTGGACGGGAGGTGTGTTATGGTGTACAGACTGTAAAGCCCTTTCAGGGACATATGAGGAAAACTTGACTTGACCTGACTTAAAGTCCTGTGTCAGCACTTCATTCGGTCTCAGCCCGGATGGCATTTTATTTTGCAGGCTGATGGATGTCTCTGACAGCACCAGCAGCTGGTTCAGGAGCTGCAGGTGATGGTGATGGTAAACGCTACCATTAGAAAATCAAGATCAGACCAGACTCTTCAAAAACACAATGCTTTAGCTAAATGGCAGCAAATCCACCTTCCTGTCTGACAGACTTGGGTTAGCCTCTAGCCTCGGGGTAGACTGCCTTAATATTGTGTGTTTACAGTGTTTCATTTCACAACAGTTTGTTTTGAAAATGAATTTCTCTGAAAGGCGCCCACGGAGTGAACAGGGGAAAAATGCAAACAAAGGGCAGTGCATAAGAACCACTTTGGGAGTTTTATGAGTCTGTTATGGTTTTGGTCAAACTTTGTTCACCCACCACAGCATTAGGCAGAACAAACACCCTCTCTGAACCGCTGCTGAAATGACTCTGCCTACACTCCCAACAGAACTGAGCCTGTGGGAACTGTTCATGTCTGAACCATAACAGGACAAATCTACTGCCATACATTCTCTATAATGTCATTTCTACCCCATTTAGTCTTAGCATTAAAATCTGTATGTGAATACATTATATGGACAAAGACTGGATGTTACTATCCAGACAGTGTATCCAGATCAGAAGTCATGTGCACTCCAAAAACCAGTCACTGAACATTAAAGATAACCAGCCAATGAGGTCATAGTTTAAAGTGATTAAAATTAGACTGCAGATAGATCTGCTGCAAGGTTCAGCACCTTTGCTTTGTCCAGACCAAAACAACAGCTCACGCCAGCACAAGCGTCTGGCTCTGATCTTGTGCAGAGACCTCCTGCCCTATGTTTTTTTTTTCTTACTCTAGCTGCCTTAATCTATCCTTCCCCCCACCCTCAATTTTTCAATTGTTTCCTCCCTCCCTGAAGATGCAAAAAGATTTCAAATGAGCCAACCAGCACAATGATTCTCTCTCATGACCCCTTCAGAAGCCCAAGAAGAGACCATCGATTTCAGCAGGTCTTTGCTCTCCTCTCTCTTTTTCTGCCTCCTCCTCCTTCCTCCACAGACTGGAGTATCTTCAGCTGGCTTGTTATTGCCACTTCACATCTTAGTGGCTCCAATATTGAGTGTGTGCTGATTGGTTTAGCTGGTAGAGTCATGGAGAGGAGAAGGGAGTGATAAAGGCTAGCGTCAATCAATGTGAATCAAATGACCAGAGCTGAGAGCCAGAGCTGTGAGGACTCTAACTGCTTGGGGTAACAGTATTGGAGAGTGTGACATGAAGATGTATTTGAATATGAGTACGTTTTTGTGTACATCTGTGTGCAGAGCCCTGGTCCCAGATCCCACGGCCTGTGATCCTTTCCCACCACTCACACCGACTCCTGATTTTAAAAACTGTTGTGTTTGTGCTGCACCTGGAGCTGGGAACTAGAATGTTTTCCCTGTAAAAAGTTATGTATAAAAGAGATGGTAAACAAAGGTGTCACCCTGGTCTGAGTGCTGAGGTGAGACCTCACTGGAGAGCACTGTGCACTGTTAACCAAAAAAGCTGTGGAGAGTTTTATTATTTTTATGGTGTCCTGCCTGTAAATGCCTTTATTTTAAATTTAAATATGTGTTACACATTTAAGTTCTTCTGAGTCTTGTCCTTTCTGTCCTCGGAGAGAGACAGTTTTGCAGCTATAGCTTTGTGAGGAAGAAAAAGCATAGATGGAGTGGGGACATTTTGGTGAGGACATTTTAGTCAGTCCTCAGACCTGGTTTTAGTGGTCAAACCAGGTCCTCACAAAGATAGAAGTACATTCGTGAATCAGGGCAGCTGTGGTCGAAATCTGAGAGATCCGCTGAGATTGCAAGTATGTTCATATAAAATACGCACGGACAGATCCATACCTGCGCTGATATACGCATACATATGCAGACACAAGCTCTGTTACATACACACATACACACACACAAAAATTATACCAATCCTGCCTTTCTTAAGGGGCCATGCGCCACCAGAACAATAGTTTTGCCCTACAGAATGCCTGTATGAAATATAACCCTATTCCCACAGCCAGGAACCTGTGGTTTTGTGATAAATTGCTGTCTGAGCTGCTATATACAAGAGGAAAACATGCATAACCACGACCTGGGCACAGGACACAGCTCTGCTGCTTAGAGCTCTCACTGGATTAAAAAAAAAAAAAAAAGGCAGTGCTAAAAGTGTTGTACTCTGATCAGTGCTGTACTCTGATCAGTGTTTCCCATCTAGCTTCGTTTGAGGGAGAAGCGTTATCTGCACGAGCTTTAGAGAACTCATTGAGAGGAAATGGTGTCAGCAGTTCAGCTGTTATAATTTGCTTGTCTTTATCTCCAAGAATGATCTGTCTCTTTTTCTACAGGGTATTCCACTGTTCCTTAAAAAAAAAAAAAAAAGTCTGATTAAGTCTTAAATCTTAATCCTAATTCTCGCAAATAGAAAGGTCTTAACTATTTACATCCCTGTTTACACCCCATACCCACACTGTAGTCTTCCTATTTCCTTTCTCCAGGCTCCATCCCACGGAGTTTTAGCCTGGTGGGAGAGGTGGATGGCTTACCTACTGCAGGTGACAATGGGAAAGATGAGAGGGGAAGGAAAAGGTAGAAGGGGAGGGGGGAGGAAGAAGAAAGGACGGTTGTAAATAAGAAGTAAATAAGAACAGGAAAGAGAGAAGGAGAACATCAGGAGAGACGGGAATGTCAAGGGTACAGATGGAGGTGTGGGTTCAGGGGTAGAAGAGTACAGGGACAGGCCTCAGATTTTATGAGATTTAAGAAAAGCTATGGTAAAAGTTTGGTTAGGTGTAGGCACAAAAACAACATGGCTGACTTTAGGAGAAGACTGGGGTTTGGGTTAAAGTAAGTGCTTTGTTAAGGTCAGAGGGCACGCAGCATCTTGGTCCCCATAATAAACACATGGTTGAGGTTATTGAACGATCGTCGCATTAACCATGGTGATGATCGTCCAATGTTTTGCTGATCCATCCCCCCACCCCTGTCTTCTACCTATGTGGACCTTGTCACTACGTAACAACGTCATCATTCCTCCTTTGCGCCTGTCATGATTCCTAGGTGTCATTTTGGGTCGTTTGCTGAAAAGACTGATGTCACTGCAAAGTTGAATGAGGTTTTGTTGTTTGTACTGTACTTGAACAGTCGAAAAATGCTCTCTTCTTCTACCAGTGAGGTTTCCTCCTCTCCAGACCTTCGTCTTTTTATGGAGCCATCCCTTAAACCTCCCCCTCTGTTATCCTCAGTGGTCAAACCAACATGGTAAACAAAGAGGTGCTGTGGGGAAAAGTAACAGAGCAACAGCGGCTTGATAGAGACAAATTATAAACTGAATTTCTATCCTCGAGAGTTCGGCGTTTTCATTAATTTGTCCTCACTGCAAACACTCATTTCTTAAATCCCCCTTTGTGTCCTTTTTTTTTTATTGTTTGAAAACTTTAATACCGAGCCATATTAATTAATGGATGCTCTCTCAGCAGTGTGTATCCAGGAGGAAGCGGAGGAAATGCAGGACATCAGGGATCTATTTGCCAAGAACAATTTAAGTCTCCGGGCAGCTATTTACTGTCACAACACTGGCTTGCTTCTTCCGTTTTATCTGTCTCTCTTACTGCTTCTCCTTCTTGTATTACTCTGCCTGTACTTCCCTGTTTTGTCTCACTGTCCCTCACAGAGTCCCTGGAGTCCAGGCCAGTCCCATTCTCAAAAGTTTGATGTACTATCTGCTGGAATTCAAACAACTGTCTGTAACAATGATAATAGTAACAGACCTGACTGTTCCTGCTGTAACCATCAGTACAGAGCAGTGCTCTTATTTACATTAGCAGAGCTGTTTTTCTAAGCCACAAGGCAAGCGACCTTCTACACAAACAAGCAGAGCAGCCACTGTGCAAAGCAGTGTGAATGGAATATTACCATGTGCAATACAGGTATATGTGTACACACCAATATGCAAGTTATGCAATTTACACACACACACACATACACACACACACACACACACACACACACACACACACACACACACACACACAATATCAATCAGCCCATGGCAGCCCTGCAGCCTTCTTTCACTCTCTGGTATTTTATGGAGGTAACTTCCAGAACAAACCAGCTCAGTGCAGCTTCATCCCTTCAGCCACTTGTTTACACAGCCCTCCGTATTTCACCCTATTTCCCCTCACACTGTCTGCCTATTATGACCATTTGGTCTCCTCCATTGTGTTCCATTGTGCATCACACAATGATCCTGCATTTATATATATATATTTTTTTTTTTGTTTGTTTTTTTTTTTTTTCAGGCCCGAGCACGAAAACTCATGTGAAGCCCTATTGTTTTTGTAATGTTTATTATTATTATTATTATTATTATTATTATTAGTCCTCCCAAACAACTGCATTTTCCGACCCTTTCCCATGCTCAAAAATTTGCACGCTGGTCAGCTGAAAATTTCAAAAACGCCCTCGCATTGGGCTTAGTTTGTCGTAGGTGCACGAAAATTGCTACACACGTTGACGCACCAAAAAGTCTCTTGACCCCATGACCTCAACAGGAAGTCTGCCATCATGGTCGGAAGTTGGCGTGAACTGGTCCTAGGGATTTCTCCCGATCGACTTCATATTTGGTGGACCTCACCTCAAGACCATGATGATCAAAAGTTATTAAAAGCTTTTCTCTAAGTTAAAGGGCATGACCTCTGTGGCTCGCCAAAGTTTGGTTTTGTGAATTCACGTCCACATACTTTATCCAAACATCTTCAAACTTTATGAGCATGATGAGGGCTCCGCCCTGAACACCTCCATATGTCAAACACCCGCCTTACTCGTGGTGCCCCCAGCTGGTAACAGGAAATGACCTCTTTTTACTATGATGTGTACTGGGGAGACGAGCAGGAGAGAGGAGAGGACATAGGAGGACTCTGTTGCTTGGCTGCGCCTGCTGCGACTCCCGCGGGTCGCAAGGAGTGCGAGGGCCCGCCATCGCTGCTTGCAGCTTTAATTTTTTATTGTTTTTCATTGAAAGAAATGTGGAGTATATTAGTCCCCAGCTCAAAAATATAAGATTAATATTGAGAGAAAATGCAGAAGAACTCAAATTAGTAGCTCAAATTCCCAAGTCTAAAAATCTTGCTTATTAAATTCAATGTTAAATTATTTTTTTTTAAAAGTCAAATTAAATAGTGAACAAACATACCTAACTTTGAGAAACTAAAAAACAAATAAAACTATGAGATCTAAGTATACAATGATGAAAAATGTGGAACATTAGTCGTAAACCTTTTAATCTTAGCTTTTATGGTTTAAATCGACTGTGCCAGGTCACTGTTGAAAAATAAAGCAGTTCTGTGATGTGATAGTTCAGACTTGGTTCAGTTTAGCCACAAAACAACTTAGCTAAGGTTAGGTAGGCATTGTAGTTTAGTTAACATAACCACTTAGTTGTAGATGGTTATAGGACGTTCATCGTCATGGTTACAAGATCAAAAACACTACGGTTATGGTGATTATGGAACGATTCAAAGAGAACACCCCCTGTCAGAGTGGTTAGAGGTTCTCCTGTGCATGATTATAAATAATGGATAATCTTATTTTTATAAGCTCTGTATACCGTTGCGAAAACAGTACACCAATAATTTAAGAATGAAGCTGACCAACAGAAAAAACCATGTATGTATGTAAAAAAACAAAATGTTTCATTTATGTTATGTGTTTATCTCTAAATAATGCATAAAAGCTCATATACTGATGTCATCAGTATCAGTCAGCCTATAGGCTCTTTGGTGTAGGTCGTATCCCTCCTCCACCTCGTCTCTTTCTACTCTCTTCTTTTGTCTGTCTTACTATTTTCCTGTCTCCAGCTCCCCCTCATCACCACCTCCTGTCACCTCTCCTCAGCCCCTCCTCACCCCTCTTCCTCTGCAGGTTCAATTTAATTGCATGTCATAATGAAATCCCATTGGATTGGGAACAATCCAGTGCTGCCTAATCAAATTAACAAAGTCCTCCTTTGATTTTCAATTATCTCTCCTCTAGGCTCTATCCGGCTTTATTTTATAGCTTTATTTAATACATCCATTGGCCGTGATCAACCCATCCACAGGCGAGAGCCTGTGGAAGGCTGGATCACACACACACACAATCACACACCTCTATGAGCTTGTGCGTGCACTAAAGTTACAAACAGGAGGGCATGAAGTCAATTAGCATCAGCAGATAATTCTTTGGGCTTGTTGTTATCATACATGGGTTACCAGATGACTAAAGGCTTAGCAAGCTGGGACATATAAATCAGTGTCAGGTTAAGACAAGATACAATCACTTTAATGACCCCGGTGGGGACGCTGAGTTGGTGTATCAAGAAACAGCACTAACTGAAAGATGACAAAGAAAAAATGTAATGTATATAACATAACCACGAAAATAAAGCAAATGGAGTGTACAAAACCACACACACTGTTACCATGAGTTCTGTATGAGTTACTGGCTACCTATCCAGGTCACACTGCTAACAGATGCAGACTCTTCCTTCCTCTTTCCTCCAGCTCCTCCAGAGATATCCAGAGGCGTTCCTAGGTCAGGTGGGATTTATAATCCTTCCAGTGTGTCCTCCATCTGCCCCAGGCCTTCCAGTTGGACTTGACTGGAGTACCTGCTGAGGCAGATGACAAGGAGCCATCTTCATCAGATGGTGAACCACCTAAGCTTGCTGCTCGGAGTTGGAAGGTACAGCAGTTCCCCTTTCTAATTTTCACCCAGACGATCCAGCCTTTTCCAGCAGAGTACCACAGTCTCAGATTTGGAGGTGCTGACTCCTCACCAAACCCAAACCCAGTGCACCCTGGAGGTGATATTCCACTGAAGTCAGCGCAGCAACATCGTGATATGTTACATGGTGGTTACGTAACTTTTGGCCCGATGGTGGCATGAGAGGAAAGGTGTTGATCCTCTGGGGAACAAAAATGTGCTCAGAAAATTCAAAATTCAAAAAGTCAATCTTCTCATTACCTAATGGTGCCGAAAAGATAAAAAATTAGGGAGCCACCATGACTTGAGGGATTGTCTTCTGGGGAGCATAAATACCAACAGCAAATTTCAAGGAAACCAGTTATTGAGATGCTTCGTTGTCAAAGTGTTTTGGTAAAAGCTGAATCCAGTTTTCATTCAGATCCTGTATCACCTGGACGATTGAGATGAACCTTCACCAACATTATGGAACGGCCCCTTTGAACGTCACTGCCTCAGAGCAAGGTCCATTTCGGATTCTCATGTCGCTGCAGGTCAAGATATGGACACGCAATAATATGACTCGCTGCCAATAATCACCTCAGAACGACCACAGAGCCAACAAGTGGACACACAGTGAAGTGTGCATAGTATGTTAGGTGAGGGTGAAGCTGGGAAACAATCGCTGTCTTAAGACCATATTGAAAGACGCTTAGTCTGTGTGTTGCACTCAACAGCCGAGGAGATGCATGGCTTTTATTAGCCCCTGACAATAACTGTCAGCCGGCATTTCATATTCAAAGTAATGTGTATAATTAGAGTTTTACGAGCAGACTCTGAATACATTTAGACAGCAATTTTATTTCTGAATGTGATGCTGTTCCATGGATTATCAATAGTTAATGTTCTCTCTGTCTTCCTCTGGACAGCCAGAGAGAGCAGGCGAGAGCGTGGAGACAGAGAGAAGGAGAGAGAGCCACTAAACCCAAGAGGGGAAGTTTATTCTCTCCATTAGGCATAGATGGTCAGCCACGGCAACTTATTCTAACTCCAACATCTACAGAGTCTGTATTTACCAGGTCTGAGGTATAATCCTTATGATTTTTATTATTTCAATAATTTCAATATTTCACAGTCGTGTCAATTATTGACACACACACAATTCATTTTGACTTTGTCCCACACACACCGCTGTACTGAGGCAAACACCAGAGCAGCAAATATGGATTCATTCGCATCTGAAAATAATCCCAAATAAGTGCATCATTTCCTCGTTTGAGTAAGGTTCGCTAAAAACTACAGTTACCAGCTGTTTTAGAAAGCCCTTAAAAAAAAAGAAATGAAACTGCATGTGTGACAATGAGCTTGGAGCTGAGAGCCACAGACAGGACACACTGTTGGCTTTCTTCTTCATGGGTTTGTTGATGGTAAGAAAATATAGAATAGCATCAGTCTAATTCTTTTACGATCATCACTTTAAAGTGCATGATGAACAGCACTGATGGAAAAAAAGCTGATGTAATTGAAGAGTACAAATTGCCATCTGTTGATGTCAGTTGCTGCTGGTGTGTGTTGCTCTGTGTGTGTGTGTGTGTGTGTGTGTGTGTGTGTGTGCGTGTGGTGTTCGCTGAGCTCCAGGTTTTAGGCGGGAAAATGCAAGAACGGTAATCCTCTGCCTGATACTGTGGAGGAGATGCAGCTGTCTGCACACACACACGCACACACACACACACACACACACACACACACACACACACACACACACACACACTCAGGCACATACACAGAGCCATCATGCATACACACAGCTTGGTTTCATGGGCTTTACTGTAGTCCTTCTTTACATCTGCTCCAGCTTGTCTCCGTCCCTTATTTACATGCTTACGGAAGCAAAATGTCATTTCTAGAAACGTCTGGCGCAGCAAACACTGTTTTAGATATAAGACATTTAACTCATTACGTTTTCTTAATGCATGTAGATTTTTCTTTCTGCCTGACTGAAGGAAGAAACTCAACACTGAACAAACTGATCTTTTTTTTTCCCCTTCGTTGCATCTCTGTGCCCATTCATCCTAAATTTAAATAATGCACAGATAATAACAGTAGGATGCGGGTCCTCTTCCCAAACCTGAGTGTGTGTGTGAGAATGTGTGTTTGTGTGTGTGTGTGTGTGTGTGTGTGTGTGTGTGTGTGTGTGTGTGTGTGTGTGTGTGGATACAAGGGAAACCTCTCATTTCTCATTCCTCACGATCGTGACAGCTCTTTCTAGCAGAGGTCCTACCTCCTCATATGTAAAAGTGGGAGAGGGTGTCATTCAATCATTGTGAATGACTGTGCTCAGACACACACACACAGAAACACGCTTCACACAACGCTCACAACCCTTTGATCTAATTACAAACTTGACCTTTAGTTGAAATGATTGCTGGCATAGCCACTCATCCACCAGCACATGCACACAACACATAGGTACATACTCCCTCACTTCCTTTTACATACACCCTCAGAGGGAAGAAGATGGTCGTTTAAACTTGGCCTCAGGAGACTTCAACGACTCTTAACTATTGTGGTTATAACAGCCTGAAGCACTAATGAACAAATGACACCAAAGGCCTTGATAACAATTAAATACCTGTGACTCCCCACCAGTCAGTCAGAAATGAAGAAGCGTCTTGGATGAAAGGTGAAACGATCTACAGCCACGTCCTGTTGCCCTGGATTCAGGTCTTCTTCAGGATATGCACAACAAAGGAGCAGGACCTTTACTTCAGGAACCCACCTGAAAAAATCAAATCAAATCTCTGCTTACAACTGTAGGAGAAATAGGATATGTGGTATAAAAGCAGATAGGAACAAAAAGACGAGACACCTCTGATGACCACAGGTTGATAAGGAATGCTGGAAACAACAACAAAAGAAGAGAAGAAAATTACAGAGCAGAGCAAAGAGACACAGGAATGTGAGGAGCTGACAGGAAAATGGGCTGAGTGAGCGGAATGGAAAGTGATGGAGGGAGAGAATTAAAGAGAAAGAGGGAAGAAAGAGCGAGAGCTTGGAGGAAGATGATGCTGATGAGAGGCTCAACAGCCAGTGTAATAAAGCATGCTAAGTGCAAGCCACCAGATTTACAGGGCCTTTACACCACACCCGAATGTGCCATCATTTTCCCTTCCAAAACGTTAATGTCGCACAGAACTGCCATAAATACATCACTGCGCTAATTTAAGGGTCCGCAATGGAGAAACCCTTCCATTGTTCTCTCCCGGGGCTCAAAAATGCCCTGGAATAATGGGAATTTTTATGAACATGTGGGAAGAGGATGTTCATGATGGCTTTCTCATGCCTCTGCAGCCCTGCTCCCACAACGGTGGCAAGATGTAAAAACACACAACAAACAAACGAGTGCGAGAAAATGGGCCTTTCCTCAGATCCGTCACTTCAGTGGCTCTGCATAACAAGTAGTGATTGTCAGCCTTTGTCTAATAATGGTTTGGAAATGCGTCTTATTATGCATAACTCTGCGCACTTGTGCAGAAAAATGTTTGGGTTTTGCTCGTGTCTAGCGATGGCGTTCCCATTTTTCTGCAGAGCTGCATCAACACACAGGAAAGTTCAGTCAAAAGGCAGAAAAAAGAAAAAAAAAGTGGATTTATATTATGAAAACTTGTCCAAAAACCCTTTTAAGTAAACTTAACTTTCACGACTGAAGTCACCAGTAAGGCCAAACAAGTTAAGGACAACTTGTCTTTTGTGTATTTATCTCTGCTGCGTGTTTAAAAAAAAAAAAAAAAAAAAAGGCTATCATTAAAAAGTACAAACCTGGAGCACAGTGTGATTCAGCAGCAGTGACAAGCGAACAGTGTGAGAAATGAAACGGACAGCTTTTTTTAATGCCTGCCTGCGTGCCGGTGGAGGCCTTTCACACAGGTAATACATGGCAACAATTACACAGCGTCGCATAATGAGAGGTGCAAGGAAAGACAATGGCTAGCAAGCGAGGTACGGCCATTCGGCACTTCGCGGGGAGCTAATGAAAGCTTTAATTAAGTGTCAAACAGTAGCGAAGCTGGGGAGGCAGAAGAGAGCGCTGCTGGGGCCCCATACTGGGTGTTTCTTCATATTCATCTAGAGACCAGAACCTAAACTGATGGCTAGACTGCTGAGCTGAGGCAAGAAAACCCTTTCACTACACACACACACACACACACACTGTATACACAACACACAGTAAAGGAATTAAAAATTTACCATGTTTTGTAGCCTTTGTTTCTTTGGCGGGCCTGAGTCAGGCCCAAGTCATTTACTGTCGTCAGCTTTTCTCTCAGAGCTGCTACACAAGCTGCACTGATGTGGTGATGGAAAAGTACGAGGTGTGCAGCCAAGAGTTTACACAGACAGAGTGCAGGAGCTGAAAAAGACCTTCTGATCTAAGGTATCTTAGTGCAAGCAAAACTTTATTTGTATAGTGCATTTCATTCCGGAGGAGACACAAAGTGCTTCACACAGTCCATTTATTGATTTCTTATTAATATTAAATGTATATAGCGATGTAAAGAATGGTGAATGTATAGTAAAGGTTCAGTTATAGAGCCCTGTTCTAGATTGATTCAACTTTATGGTAATTTTGGAGGAAGGCGTTTGTGGCTCTGCTGAAAAATGATAATAATTATCTTTATTATCAACAAAATATTAAACATGTATCAACCACTGGGGGCACATGACTGGATTCATTCCTGAGGAGCACCGAGCTGCCGGGCTCCCAACCAGCACACTGTGTATTCAGGTTTTCTATAGATGGAGTTCTACCTATTCTATGAGGTCATTTGCTAATTAAACACACGGGTCTATAGACTATAGACAGAGGTACTGATGGGTGAGGTCATGTAGGGCTGACAAGACAAGAATATAGATACTGATTCTAAAGTTCAGTGCACAGATCTGAGAGCAGCTGTGATGTCACCAACTCCCTGTGCCTGATCTTACTGTATTTTTGAATGAACGAATGAGTGAATGAATCTTTAGGTAGAACAGTGGGGAGGGGACCTGTGTCAAGAATTCACTTGTTGCTACACAAGCCACACAAACATGTTTAGAACTGCAGTTACATGACAAGCCTCACTGTAACGTTCAACCACTGAACAAGATGTTGCTTTTCTTTTTGGAATACTAAAGAAGTGGATTTAACATGAAGCTGTATTTAAATTGTGGGTTTAATGTTGTGTTCATGTCACTCTTCCATCTGTCGGCGATCTCTCTAACTGCTCTGCAGTGTGTGAGCGTTTTTATTTATTTATTTATTTTTACCCAGGTAAGACCAATCAGACAGCAGGTGTCTAAAACAGCGAGTGTAAATGTGGAGAGCAGCAAAACGATGCTAAGCCGAACTTCTCATGTCCAACTGGCTCACTTGTCCTCTTTCATCTTTCATCCACCTCTTTCTCATCCTCTGATTGTTCTTCTCCTTTCTCTGCACTCCTCCACCTCACTCCTGTTTTTCCTCCTCATCCCTCCTTTTCTCCTCTTTTCTCACATATCTTTATCTCCTCCCTCCTCTTGTTCTCCCCTCTCCTCTCCCTGCCCTCCTCCTCCTCCTCTCCCCCCTCAGCGGGAGAAGACAGCAGTAATGACTATAATTAATAATGGAAATAAATGCAGCATTTTAAAACTCGCTGGGATTTTATTCTTATTGAGTCTTATTTCTCCTGTACAGCTGCGCCTCTGTGCATGGACTGATTGGAGAGAGAGCGCACACACGCACACACAGACACACACACACACACACATGCTGAGTAGGTTAATTAAAAGTTTCTATGTTTAAAAAAGCATAATGGGACATCCACCCAGAGAATCATGGATAGTTAAATCATATGTTTACAACCAGATTAGTCAATAACATGTTGAAATGTATCATATTTGTTATTCATGCTTTATAAAAACAGTGTAGTTATATTCCATTCATCTGAACTAAACAGGAAGATATGGACTGTTCAGGGCTCATATAAGAGGATTTTCTTTTCTTTGATGTATATATTTTATGTCCATATATATATATATATATATATGGACTGAATGTAGCAATACTAAACAAAGCCTAAAATAAAGTAATTAAGTAAGTAAAACATTTCTGTATTCAGGTTATTAAATTTCATTGTAACAGGATGACAGAAACAGTCCTCTGAGTCTGACTCATCCTTATAGTCTGTATCTCATTTATACAGCTGCTCTTGTTAGGCCTGAATGAACAAACTTACAGCCATAAAGACAGTGTCTATACCATATAAAAAAAAAAAAAAACACTGGTCAGTGGAACTTTATTAATGTGCGATTGGATCTGTGATGCCGTTACAGTCCAGGCTTTACTGCTAACTAACTGCACTGCAGGTTTCCACTGCCATCTGTTGGCAGCTCAGACACTCTGCTGCCAAATGCACACAAAGGCACTACCATCAGCACATTTCAGAAGAGGATTCAAACGTTTAGCCAGAGGAGCATGTTGCTTTAAGCTGCCTAGGTTCAAACCATTTTAACTCTCTCTTCTGAGGACGGTGCAAAGACACAGATGATGACATGGTGCAAAAAAAAAAAAAAACACTAGAAAGCACCAATCCTTGACAAGAAATATACAGTGTGAGTGAATATTAATAAAAACAGTGAAATAGAGAAAGAAAATATCTAAAATATTAAGATGCACATAAGGTATAAACAAATGTAATGTACAAAGTGATGCATTATGTTTTTGTAAGATGCATAAAGCAAGAAAAAAAGCTGTTCACAATATTTGTAGTGAAGCCGTTTCACCACTAGGTGGTGGGATCAGTACAGAAATAGCAGGGGCACTCGTTCCCTTCCCTCTCCAGTATTTCCAGGGAGAAGATCCAGTTGCATGTAACTGGTCAGTATAAACATCCATTCATGTTTATGACAGTGAGATTATACTTCAGATATATAAAGGCTTCACAGGTCATGAGCAGTAATCATCCACAAAATAAAAATCAATGAAAATCAGACACTATTTTTTATATCATTATTAATGAGGTTTCTTCTTTTTAAATAGGTGCAATATTCAACATTTACACAGTAGATTCTTATGAGTAAGGAAAACATTGAATAGAGAGAGTTTAACAGCAGCCTTTCTTCACTGCAGCCTGTCCAGAACCCTTTCCTCTCTCCCCCCACATCGCTAAGCAGTGCGGATCAGAGCCGAGCCTCTCGTTCTCCCAGCAAAACAAACTTCAACAATTACCAATCAACTGGCTTAGTGATGAGCAAGCACTATCTGCTGCTAGAGGACAGGGAGAGGGTGAGACAGAGAGAGAAGGGAGGGATATGGAGGTGATCCTCTACATCCTCTTGCTGCCTCTGGCCTCAGGCTAAAACTGTAGCTGCAGCAAAACCCTCCATCAACCCCAGCCATCTGCAGTCAACCCCATCACCTTCCACAGGTGGGGGGGGGGGGGGGGGTTCTCCTGCCAGTCTCCCCCTTTCTCATTGTGTTTGCCCCACACTTCATGCACTGGTCTTAACTGCTGTATGTACCCTACCATCCTACCTACCATCCTACCTACCACCAGCCGAGCACTACGTGGAGCATAATCAGATTTGGCCAAAAGACCCTGTAGATGATGGAGCTGAAGTTTGTCTTAAACTCCTGATGCAGCAGGTCTGGCTCACTTAAATGTTAGAAGCAGATTATACAGAAAGGGTCAAAGCTCCAGCTCCAGCTCTGTCTGCAGACTCTCAGCCTCCAGACACTGTTGTCTCATCTCCAGAACAGCCGGTCAGATAGACCTATTAGTTGTCTGCAATCCCTGGGAACCTGGCAAGCACCGCTCAGTTCCCAGACAACATTCACAACGATTAACGATGTATCAAATGATAATGTGAAAACTGTGACAATGTGAGAGAGGTTGCTCATAGTAGTGGTAGAGCGGTAGCAGATTTAGCAGCTACAGAGACGCATATTTGGACATGCATTCATCGGGTGGACACAAACAACAAGCAAACTGTTGGCTAACATTTAACATGTGAACTTCAAAGGATTAGTCAGCTAGATTGTTTTCCCTTTGAGCATACGTCTGTCTGTAATTGTGAGGTTGACCAATTGCAAACCATCTTAACACTGCTGACCAGTGTACCAGAGTATGGATTTCTCCACAAGAGAGATGTGACATAAAGGTCAGTGAGACAGGAATGAATACATCCCTTTTAATTCAGTGTGTTAACTTACTGTCCGGTCAGCGTCAGAGGGCAGAGGCACTATTTCACTATGACATGTAAATAAATTTTCTCTGTGCTCTGTTCTGGTGCAAGTGGGTATTAAACAGGAAAGCTGTAACACTGTATGCCATGCTAAATGGTATTTTTAATGATTCAATGATGCCCAACTACACCTTGTCAGTGTTTTCTTGTGATAAACGTGTTCATGATGTTCACCTGCTTTCTGCCAAGTGCATGGAGTAGTCCACAGTGCACAGCATATTGTTAATTTCAAGTGTTTAGTGGGACAGGATTAATGAAAATAAGCTGCATAACACTCCCGAATAAGACATTTATCACAACACGTCATGCTACCCATGTGTCACTCAACTGTCTCTCTCAGTATTCAGTCTTCCTGTGCTGTTATTATTCATTCTTTGAGGGTCAGATCCCATCACTCCGGTCTCATGAACTTAGGTACTTTATTACTGCCTGAGAGGCTCCTGTACAGTGAGCTGCTGCTTCATGCCTGGAATTTAAAACCTCAATCAATCTCCAATCTCACATTTAAACAAAGATGGCTTACTGTAAAAATTTTATTTAGTTCTATGACTGACCAAGAGAGTACCATGAGCAATATGGAACCTCTGCTCTGAAACACAACGTTCGGTTTTCAGGAAATGCAAACTCCACCTCCATCTTTTCTTCATTACATTTGATTTGTTACTTCTGTCTTTGTGAGGACACTCATTGAGATAACGCATTCCCTAGCCCCTTACCCTAAACCTACACTCAACCCTTAACCCTCAAACAACCCTTGTTAGGAGTTGTGAGGACAAACCAAAATGTCCTCGCTTTCACAAAATGTCCTCACTCCCTGAGGTCGATAACTCAAACTGGTCACACACACACACACACACACACACACACACACACACACACAGTGAACTTGTGCCTGTAGTGGTGGAGGTCCAGTAAGCCTGGCAGGCGAATCAGAACAGGCCCATATGTTTACAGGCAGAGAATGAGTCTCTGGCATCTGTGACAGCTCAACCTCACACCATGAGCCAAACACACACACATCTACACATGGAGACACACTCTGGTCTTCTGTTTGGTTTCATACCCACTGTGAGACAGCTCATCATGCTAGCTGTGGCAGCACAATAACTCTGAATATGAAGGCCCAAACAACCTGGACTCAGAGGGACATGAAGGAGGAGGAGACACGTGTGTCCACCGCTGCTGGACCTTTTCATGTGCCTGGCATGATGTCACAACCTGCATCTGGGACAATCCCACAGACAGACATACGTCCAGTGTCGACCCTGATGTAGTCATCAGTGTGCAGCTCAGCAGCGGTGGACTCCACGCCTGCTTCAAATCAAACATCTCTTCCTTTCAACTACCTGACTGTGGCCCTCTGCTCAGAGGTAATAATAATCACCTGCTCTGTGAGCTGCATCCACGATGCACGTCTGGCCATTGGTGGGAACCACAATGCTTTTCAGAATCAATCAATCAATCAGGCTTTGTTTGTGTAGCAGTTCTCATACAAACAATGTAACACAAAATGGTTTTACACTAATCCCACAACCCCAAATTCCTGTGTTTACATTTACACATGTAAACCAACCCTTTCAACATCTAAAACAATTTCTAATAAGAGTTGTGTGACTGTTGACGGTGAAAGTGAACTGAATAACGAACACACAATAGAGGCTTTTAGCAGTGCAAAGATACAAGCCTGGACAGCTAATTGGGCCATACTGAATAATTTAAAATAATAAATTAGTAACTTGCACGTATATGGGGGTGGCCACGACGCCTGATGCTTTTGCCTATGACAAAAACACAGAGGAGTTCCCAGAATCTGGAAAGCTCCCTTGATCATTCTGTATGCTCTTTTACAACAATCCACAACTGCAGCTCATCGTTCTCCCTCAACTCTCAAGTCACGCAAAGGTTTTCAGAGTGTCAGGCCTCATCAGATCACGATGTGAAAATAATACCTTTGCAACATCAGCCACGTTTATTTATTATTTATTTATTGCACAACAGATCTGGTAAAAAGTTATTCCTTTTTTTGTGTGTGTGAATACTGAACTTAAAACACCAGATCTGTGTGTGTGTGTGTTTTAAATCTCCCCCAGCTCTCTAAATCACAGTGTTTAGTAAAGGGCCACTCTCCTGGCCAAGGAGTGAGCATTGTATCGTCTACTTCAGCGCGCGCACACACACACACACACACACACACACACACACACACACACACACACACACACAAACTAGCACTTCTGTCTTTGTGAGAACATTCATTGACATAATGCATTCACCAGCCCCTAACCTTAACCCTCATAAGTAAATACCTAACCGCAACCCTATCCCTAACGCTAAACCTGATCCTAAGCTGAACCCTAAAACCAGGTTTGAACCCTCAAACCCTCACTTTCCCAAAATGTCCTTATTCCATAAGGTCTATAACCCAAACTGGTCCTCACAAAGATAGAAGTACAGGACCACACACACACACACACACACACACACACACACACACACACACACAGAGATAAAGAGCCTGTCCGCTGTTTTCTATTTGATTTGTATTTGAAGAAATATTAGATTTTTTTCTCAGCCAGGCTTAAATCCCTCCCCTGGGCCATGAGATAGTGCAAGGAAAGCCGCCGTGGCCGGGCAAATAAGAGCTGAATCACTAAAACACCTCCAGTACTGGCTTTATTCATGAAGAGAGAGAGAGAGAGAGAGAAAGAGAGAGAGAGAGAGAGAGAGAGAGAGAGAGACTTAGTGTGGAGAGGGGGTCTTCAGGATTTTTGAAGGTCGCCACATGAAACAAAGAAAGTAATTAAAATCCCCCAAGGTTTCTCTCAATGAATATCAATAGAGAACATTATGTTATTTTTGTTCAGCACTTTTACAAAATGAAGAGGAATGGAGTGAGACACAGAGATGGAGAGTATGAGAGCCAAAAAAAAAAAAAAAAAAAACAGGAAAAAAACAGGAAAAAAAGAAAGAGGTTGATCTGTAAGCAGTCCCCACCCTCTGTGGTCCTATTGATGCGATCAACATACAAACTGGGTGGGGTGGTGCTGCAGCAGCCTCAGTTTGCTTTTAATTGGCCGGTGTTATGTGTCAACCATGTGTCAGCTTAGCAGGCAGCATGTAACATGGGACCACCATATGTCATGAGCATGTGACAGCTAATATTTATAATAGATAACAGGACTAGCCAAGACCTCTATTCTGCTTTCCACTCCATCTCTCTATCCTCTCCTCCCACCAGGCAGAGGAAACCCCTCTGAGGCAATACTTTTTATACTAGGAGAGTTACAGCACCGACATGCAGGAATTCCCCATCTATTACACCCACAGATAAAATAAGATAATAAAATATGAATAACATATGAATATTAAGTCTCTTTGACCTCACGTATAGAGTTTACTATAAGAAGGGCTGGCCTTTTTATACCAAACCTGATGACCAGCAACATCTGTGCATCAAGCTACAGGAGGTTTACAGGTGGCAGCCATGATGGAAATATTTAGGCCCACCACACAGGGGTAAGTCTTGGTTGCACAGACTTCCACGGGTGTTTCCACCTGCTATTTTGCTTCATTTGTGTGCAAAAGAGCTGGGTGAAGAGGAATATAGGTCAGAGGGTATGGCGATTAATACACACACTCTGAGCCAATCATATCACTGGTTTCATGGCTCTGAAGCAGCTGAGCCAGTCACTGTTAGGTACTGCAACCGTGACGCACTCCAACAAATGGAGACACAAATGGAGAAATGTATCGTTATTGTCTGTTTTCACAGTGTAATTCATTTAAAATAAAACATGAAATTCCAATTTTTATTCAAAAATGCATAAAAATTACCAGACAAACGCGCAAAGCTTTGTATTCAGGCTTTTATTTTTTTATTTGTGAGACACAGACTACTAATCAGTTTAGTAGCCTTGGTACTGTTGTAATATTCTGTAAATCAATGTGTAAGAGGTTGAAAAAAAAGTCTTTTATATACTGCCAGATGGAAAAGATGGTAATGAGGTGTGATTTATACTGTATGTTGTACCATGCATCTCATGTGACCCTCACATTGCAGCAATATTATAATCTGTAATTAATAAATACTGAATTTGACATTCATTTCTCATTTTAATGCAAAAATAAATACCATCCAAGTATTCCACACTGTGTACTTTTAATTTTTATCTTACTGGTTTTATTGTTGATCAATTTGAAAAGATCACTCATTAAGAAAAAAGAGTGTAAACACTTTGTAAATGAATAGAAAGTTGTATACGTCCGTGTCTGAACTATGTTTCTGAATGCAAATAAAGCTGCAGGAGTGTGTGTCTAAATATCAGTGTAACACATGCACACATCCTTTGATTCAGGATGTTTGGATGTATCCTCTCAGTGACATCCTTCACCACACACACACACATTCACACACCTCACCACAAACAAAGTGTAGCCAATGTGAAACTATGCTAATGTTGCTGCAGCATAATTAGCCGGAGGATTCATGAATGAGGATTCATCATGTCCTTTGTGAGCAATGAATCACCGTCGCTACAGAGCGGCAGCGTAAGAGGGCTGAAGTACAAATGCAGGGACAGGTATGTGTAGATATTTAAAGGTAAAGGGCAAGACTGGAGGAGAATCAGGGAAACAGGTAGAGATAAACAACTGCGCTAACTTTTTAATGTTTGTTTTGTTGTGGCTAAACCTGAAAGAAAGAAAAAAAACTTGCGTGGGCTGTCTTATTTTGAAGCCACATGTGCCAAAGAGATTTTTTTTTTCTCCTCAAGGTTTTAATACCCTGAGTGAGCGGAAAAAATAACGGCCCATGTACATTTTAATAAAATATGGACACAGGGTGTTTAGAGGGTGTCAGGTTCCCTAGAACTTGTCTCTCCAGCTGCTCTTGCATCTTGTATCTTGTATAACTCTGACCAACTTTGTCCAAGTGACCATTTTACATTGATTAAACTGAACCCTCTCTAATCTAAGCAGGGTTGCTGTATCATTCATACTAGCTTTATCTAGATGTACTCAATAAACTGGCAAATGAGTGTGGATGAACTGAATCACTGCGGTGAAAGAAACAGCCTGTAATGTTAGATGACTGTTTAAGGATAAAGAAAATATACAAAGGCTGATAACAGCATTAGATGACGCATGGTGTAAGGTTATGTTAAAATAACAGCAGCTGTGCATTGATGAACTGTTCCTCCTGTTAATAAGTCTAATATTTCAGGCTTGTGTGGTGATAAAAAACAAATTAAATAGTACTATCTTCCTGTTGCTGCGTCTGGTCTGGAGTAAAGTGCTGCAGAATGCTTTAATTTTAAGAGCCCATGCATAGCTTTTCTACTGCTGCCATGAACCATTTCCAATCTGCAGAGTTTGGGTCTCTGTTTGAAATATTCCCACACTTTAGATGATCCTGTGTGAGGGTTTGTAGCTGCATGTTCTTTTCTGGGGAGTCCATGCTTTGACTGGACACAGCCATCTTTACAAAGCACCACTGTCATAATCAATGTCATTGATTAAACGGATGTGTTGCCCCAGTCCTAACCATCTGTCGTTTGACGATTCTCTTTTTAAGTTTATCAAGAACGGCTCATCCAGAAACTTTCACAGTTCACATCTTTGGGTCCTCAGCAACATACACAAGAAGTCTGAGGTCAGACCAGATGAGAGGTTGTCGAGAAAATCGAAGGACAGCCAGAGAGAGATTCCTCCATCATTTATAGTTAGATAGACTGACTCAAAATTTTAATGAAATTTGTCGCCTTGAAATTTTGAGTTTTCTCAGCTTTTTCTTTTTCACACTGTAGTGCTGCCTCTATGTGCACTAATGAAAAAACATGTAGAGTGTCACACTAGTACAGGCTCAAACCACACTGCAGTGTGGAGTTGTAGTCAGGGGAGGAAAATGGAGGACTCTGTTTGCCTTGATGGTAAAACGTGTTACTGCTGATGATGATGAAAAAAAAAAAACTCTATTAATCATCGTGTGTAACAAACGCTAAATTAAATTTTCACAGAAAAAAAAAATATCACACAACACGAGTAAAGAAGTTCCCCTTATAGTCTTTAGAACTAATTAGTAAAAGTGTGTGTGTGTGTGTGTGTGTGTGTGTGTGTGTGTGTGTGTGTCTGTGTGTGTGTGTGTGTGTGTGTGTGAGAGCCTCTCTCTGCTGCTGCAGTTTTGATTAAATTGAAAGGCGTGCTGGGATAAATGAAGTGAGGAGTTGGTGTGTACAGAACTGACATGTATTAATGACCCTGGCTAGGATGGAGAGACACTGCTAATAACCCATTCAACACTGCCTAACATTGGGAGCAGGAGATGAACAGTGGAGGAGAAGGAGGGGGGGATAGGGGTGTTTCCCTCTGATGATTACAACATGGACGGAGGGAGAGAAGGATGACATGATGAGCTCACGGCCACTGACAGACTGCTCACTATAAAATGTTGGGAGTGAATCAACTGACCAGTCACAAAACAAGAGGAAACATTCCACCCTTAATTCTGAGCTCATGACCAGACAGGAGGTTGATATAAGGTACAGTACACATCTGTTGTGATACAGGTGAGGTTAAGATGTGTACGTGGGTTTGAAGGTGTGCGTAGATGCGAGCCAGGGAGGCAGAGACGGGGAACTAAGCAAAATTGAGCGGGTCACCACAACATGCAGTGCATGCTTACATGAAACACACACACACACACACACACACACACACACACACACACACACACACACACACACACACACACACACACA
>JBBMJY010000014.1:454609-469606 GCA_037833715.1 Toxotes lorentzi
CACACACACACACACACACACACACACACACACACACACACACACACACACACACACACACACACTCTCTCTCTCTGGTGACTATAATCCATCCAAGGCCTTTCAGCCTTTGGATGTTTAATGTAAACACTGTGATAACACAATCAGTCCAAGTCCTCTCCATCCTCCTCGAAGTCTCTCTCCTCCTGCTCCCTCCTCTCCTCTGCTCCTGAGCCACATAATGAAATACATAAATGCAACATTGGACTTTTCACAGCTGTGGCCTGTTTGCCTCCCCTCTCTCACATTTTGCCTTTGATGTCAACATGCGTGTGTTGCTCTAAAACAAAATGCACAACAGCCAGTGAATAATGGAGCCACGCATGGCACAGCCACCGTCTAATCTCAGCAGGCCTGCAGCCCAGTGCTTCAAAGCTTCAGCAGCCTGAAAGTTACGGCAACAATGTGTAATTAGCACACACTTATCATACATACCACAGCAACAACGGCTTTATGATGTTAAAGCAACGCAAGTGCAACAGCAGCATTATGCTGCTACACAAATATATCACAGCAACATCAGCATAATGATACAACTGCAACACAATTTTCATTATGAAAATACAACAATAATCTACTATTGAGAACAGATGTTGGTAAAAAAATGTAGCTTGTCAGGAAAACAGGAGAGTTTGGTGGGGATGTTTTGTGAAGAAGGGACATCAGTCCACTGAAATTAGCTCCCTTTTAGCTCTGGTTTGGTCTCCACCAGCTCTACAGAAAAATATCTGACTCTTTAACTGTTAAAAGCAGCTAGTCTCTGTGTCTGTCAGCTGATTGGTGCTGGGCAGGTAACGGACCGTGGGTTTAGCAAAGCCTTTTCATTGAAGACAGCTTTGACAGAAAAACTGAGAATCTTTAGGTTGGCTTCAGGCTTGTCTTAGAAGAGTTGTAACCTTCATTTAAATGCCTCCTTTCTGCATAATACATGAAATCAGTTTGTCAACTCAAAAAAAGCAACAGTTTAATTTCTGTTGGTGTTGAATTTGACTGCACTGTTATAATCTGAGAGGCAGTCACACAGAACACTGTTACTTTGTCCACCTTGTGTGGGAACACAATCTTGACATTTATCTGCTTCACCAAGGTTAACAATGAGCAGACCCACCATATGAAATATGTATAAGAAGCACCAAGATGTACTCTAGTTAAATCGAGTCTCATTGTCTCTTCTCTGGGAAAGCCATGCTGCCAAGATGTCAAGGTCCTGCCTATGTAGAGAACGAAAATCCCCGTGGACAGATCACGGCTGTACACGGGGATGTTTCCACCTCTTATGCTAAAAGACCTATTCATGGTTATTATCGCTTACATGGCTGTGTGGATCTGTTTGACATACATTTCCTCATCTGCCTGTGGCCACAAATGTCTGTGTAGATCCCTTTGCAGAAATATATGCGCCATGCAAAATGTGTACCTGTGTGAACTGCATGCACACTAAGCACTTTGATTGTGGGTGTGCTAGTAAAGCAAACTGGACACTTGTTTAACACAATATATATATATGTGTGTGTGTGTGTGTGTGTGTGTGTGTGTGTGTGTGTGTGTGTGTGTGTGTGTGTACTCTATTTCCCACTCTTGGTCTTTCTGGAAGCAGTATGGGTCAGGACAGGTGGGTTATTTATTTACATAAAGAGTGTACGCAGTCATCTGTGATGCCCAGAGTGAATTGTGAACATGTATCTGTATTGAAGACACCTATTTTGTAGGGTTTTATTCTGGGTTAATTGTAGATTTGCATTCTTTGTCATTTCAGATGTGTTTCTGCAGCCCTGAGTCCAGAGGTCGGTGTCAGAGGGGACAGATAAGTGCTCTCTCTCATTCAACCGTTGGTACTGTACTGGAAATAATTTAGAAGTTAGAATGAATTTCAGTTGTAGAACATCTCATGATGTGCTCAGCTTGTGGAATATTAATATTATACTATTAATAATCTTATTTCTAATAACTGAATTTAATAGTTCCCCCTCTGACCTTTTACCTCTGGATCAGGTTTTTAAATGTGACCACCATTTTCTTTTACTTCAGTCAAATACATCAAACAAAGCAGATCTTCTCTTCCGTTGCGAGGTAGCAGTGCACATCATGCCTGCATGCACAGGTTCAGAAAACTGTGCTGTGAGAGTGCAGCAGTATGTACACGTCACTTGTATATGGACAGAGTACACGAATGGCACGAGGATGGGCACAGTGAGCATGCAGAGAGTTTAGTGTTTACTGTGCTTATTTTGTGAATAGGAGTGTATCAGTAAACTCGACATATTATTCTGTCAAATACACAGCTACACACTTCAGCTTTAAAACTGGAGTTTATCAGGCCTGCAGCTGGACTGTATCCATCAAACTAAAGCAGCATGTACAGGTGGAACACAGAAGAATACAGTGATAGCAGGGGGAGAGCCACGTCGTTTCAAAGCAATCATCATGCTTATCATAGAATCAGTGATAATCCCCTCATATTGAAACAAGCAAATGAGCAAGACGGCTGTGAGTAGGATCTTCCATTAGGCTAATCACGCACAGTGCCACTCTTCCAGATGTTATTTCATTACAACACGCCATGCGTGCTATGCTACGCCTTTGTTTGCATAAACACCGCAGAGGGATATCTGATTGACAGAGTTGAAACAATAAGAGGCAGCTATGTTTGAGCTCAGCTGTTTGTTCAGAAGAATGCAGCTAACCGCCTCTGCTGTATCTCTTGTCTCTCTTTGAATCTTTTCAGAGTTTGTCTGCTGGGATTAAAAAAAAAAAAGGTTAGTTGAACTTGACTTTATCGCTAGCTGTTGTCCTGCGGCTACGGCCTCTGTCTCTTTTTAGTTTACTTGCGTACATGCATCCACCGAAGCCCTCCATACACACACACACACACACACACAGACACACACACACACACACAAAAACACTGTGTGTACTGAGGTACCATGAAATATTTGTGTTCCCACGAGGATGAAACTTTTGCTCTTTTCTCTCTCCTCGTTTTATAATCTAATTGGAGGCTTTAATGTCCACCATGATCTCTTCTGAAACTGCTGTGTAACACTGCACAGCAATGTCACACAACTGTCACACCACACCTGCCATTGCTACTTAGGGAGGTCTTAGGAAGACAATCATCTGGTGGTGATAACATTCACACAGACTTGCTCCAGCGTTGTGTTGTCTGTCTTTAACAGTCACATGTGAGCATGAACTTTACTGTATTACACTGAATATAGTGTGAATTATTCATTTTTTCCCCACACTTCGCTCCCGTTAAATTGCTCGGGCAGCGCAGACAGAATAATGTACGGCTTTCATAAGAAGGCCCTCACAATACGTGTGAAATTGCAATATAATAATTTATGTAAATGACATTGTGCTGAGGAGAAGATTCATTATTTTGCTGGCTGTGAGTGTAAAAGGTTGAAAAACACAAGACCAAAAGAAACAGAGAGAGAGAGATGAGGGTTACAAAACACAGGAAGGTACAGTTAAAAAAAAAAAAGAAGAAAAAAGTAGCATTTCATGGCAGCAGGAGTAAAAAAGTGAGAAGAAGAAAAAAAAAGCTTTGATTCTGTTGAGTACAAATACTGAGCCACCTGACTTTCTCCTTTGTTCTTGGATAACAGTCAGCATTCTGACTGCCACAGGCCTTTGTCACCCCAGTGTGAACAAAGGTCATTTTGGGTCACTTGCATTTGCTGAAATGACTGATGATCTTGCTTTTCTCCGTCTAGCAGGTGCTATTAAGTTGCATTATGGGAAGTGTGTAAGTCAGTTTTATCCCTTTTAATGTAACCCCTCCCCATTAACAGAATAGTATATCAGTACTGGAATAGTTATGAAGTCCAGGAAGTATGAAGTCAAAAATATTTGATCATTTATGCACTCATTTTATATTTTCTTCTTCAAATGATAGATTATAGAATATATGCCCCTAAATTTCTTAACTGTGCCTTCAGACTAAATATGGTAAGTTATTCTAGTTATAGTAGGACAGTTACCATGAGCAGCATGGTAGCAGTTTTACTTGCAATTGTTATTGCTATCAATAGAGAGTAGAGCAGTACAGTATGTTCCACTGAAAAACAAAGGAGGAAGAGAAAAGAATTCCAGACTATAAGAATGAGTCCTGTAGGTGTGTGTAATGGACCAGAGTCCTGATGACTGAGCCACAGCTGAATGCTGACACCTGATGGGGAGGAAGGAGAGAAGAAGGGGAGGAGGTGCAGATAAAAGTCTGGCCAGATGTCAGCACCTCCTTTCAGCCTATCAGAAAGTCCTCCTCTCAAATCCCTCCTGCTCCGCTCACTGCGCTGATGAGAGCACGATGGATTGAATTCATGTTCCTTCGTCTGTGGCTCTCTCTCTTTCCAGGACAAATTACCGTTTAACAAGACAGATTACTACAGTAGCAGTTCTCAAGTTTTCTTTTAAGCGCCCTCAATAAAGAGCTGGGACACTTCTGTCAGATGGTAAGGATTAATTCTGACGTTAATATGCTTCTGTTTAATGTGAGAAAAAGTACAGTGTTGTTTCTCTCCTCTCCTTCAGGTAGCATACTACATTCACCTTTGACCTTTGCTGCCTTGCCATACAACAGTTTGAACACCTCTTATTTTAGTTTAAAATCTGTCCTGTTAAAACAAGACTAAGAGTCTACAGCCAGACTGGCACTGCTCTGCTAAATACCATTCACCATGTTCACCATCTTTGTTTAGTGTATTAGCATGTGTTAACATGCATGCAAGTCAGCAGTGAACACAATGACCCTGTCATACAGCAGTCGAGGAACATCGGGGTAAGAAGAAGCCTACCCAGTTCACGATCCTGCTGCTCTCACATCTAATGGCAAACTGGATGAATTCACCAACTGTAATATGTTTTGTTCTGAATTCTGAATATGCCAAAGCTCTAATTTGTGCCCTTGGCCTTCTTTGTAACAGAGGGGTGTTGCAGTGATTTTTTCATGGATAGTAATGTTATGATTTCCTTATCAGTGTGAATTAATACCTGAGTTAAAATGTCATGTCAAGTGCTGCATTGGAACCTTGTTTGAATACTTGCCCCCCTTCTAGGAGTCAGTCACCAGGAATACTGCTCATGTTTTCATTCTCCTGAATATTCCCAGACAGGTTACCACGTTGTGCTGAAAACACCCCCTCCTCCCCTCACATCCTCCAAAAATAAACCATAATTAGCTGCTGTATTGATTCACGATCCATGTCACTGGAAAAAAAAGAAACAACATTTTGGAGTTTTGGAAATTTACGCACTAATTATGGCTACCAAGTCCTTAAAATGCATTTGGTTCACAGGGAAATATGGAGATCATCTGTCAGAGGCAGTCATATCTTATTAAATATGGAAAGTAGGGAAAACAGACCTCAGCGCACACACACTTATACACTACACACTCTCTCCATCTCTCCCTCACACACACATATACACATCCACCTAATGGCAAAGGGTATGCTTTCCACATAATGGATAATACAGCACACACACAAATTGACACAGAAACGCAGTAATGCTGTTTCAAGTGTCTTTTAGACACTGTCAGAGTATTCCCTCAGTATACACACCCTGTGTATACTGAGGGAATACTCTCAATGTATTCGGAGTTTTGAGGCCACAACAGTGCAGGACACACTACTGAGTGGAGGTAACACAATCCTGACAGTAGCAGAAATAAGAAGTAACATATAGACAATAAAAGTCTTTAAATCAAATTGCACCTGGTTTATGGATCTGAACGGTCTCAGCAGCGAGCGCACACAGGTACAGTAAACCTCCGGGAGAAAACAAGATTCACTCAGTCACCGCCTGCACTGCTTAAAGCTAAACTTTGGCACACAGTAGCTTACTCAAGTGAGTTCCCCACACTACTTTAGGCTGTAACGATTTCATTTAAAAGCCTGACAGTTCGTTTGGTAACATATAAAAGGCGAGTGGGCGGGAGAAAGCTTTAGTCAGTGTGGGACTTTAGAGTGAGAGCATATGGCTATTTCCTGGAGGCGGCATGCTCCAATGTAAACTCGATTTGTATCGAACTCATAAAAATACCAGCAGAAATGATTAGGTCGTTATTTTGGTCCAGCACCAAAACAGACACATACACACAGGAAGCAGGTATACACACACAATCACTTGCATATGACCCTCTGCTACTCTGTGGTGTCTTCAACAACAGACTTTCCACTCATTAGGTTATGCTAAGCACTGTGGCCCTCTTCATTATTGTAATATGAACACACTTCAGCTGAGGCTTTTGCCCCACACCAGCTAAAAAAGCAACCATGAGCAGAACTAAAAACACACAGGATTTGTTATTAGTTGGAAGATTAGTAACAGAATTACACACCTGCCTATGCAGAGAGTGACAAATCAGCCCACCTTCCTAAAATGGATGGAAGATGGAAACAGTTTAGCCTGATATGGGGCCGATATCAGGGCTACAGTAATTATAGGGGCCACATTCAACCCTGCATCAGAAAAAGTTAGAGAATTGGAGAAATGCACAAACTTTACAACTTTGACAAAAATGTTTGATAAATCGTGAAGAAGATTTGATTTACTTCACGATTTAGCGTAGTCTTCCACTGTTGTCCAAAAACTATTAAAAAGCACATCAGTGAGCCACATGACCGCTGTAGTTTATTCTGAAACACCTCCACAGACTAATCACTCCCTTCCAGAGACTGTGAAAGTGATTGCCCATATCTGTGAAGCTGTAATGAAAGAACATGTCAACCAGTACAACAGTGTGGCTCACTGATGTGTTTTAAAAATCCAACAAGTTTATCTGAGGGTTACAAGTTAGAATATACAGCAACACCTGGTCTATATCACTGAAATGTTATGTAATTATAAATTCTGTCCATTTGTTACAATGTTATTAGTTTGTAGCCAAAAGCCAAGAGGAATGAAGCCAATTAATCTGAAAAACAGAAATGTATCACTGACCTATAATCAAAGGTTCATATTAAAGAACCAGCTGCAGCAAAAGTCAGTCCACCCTTCATTAGTGAGACTCCAGTCTTTTATTTTAATATTTTATATGCCTGCCTTTATTTTTGATGGCAGATCTGATCTTCCTGTTCATGGATGACAGCAGTCTAACACTGATCTGTGGAGAGATGTTCTGATTCTTCTTCTCTTTTCCTTTACCTCCCACTTTAAAACGCTCTATTGGATTCAGGTCAGGGGTCACGATTTTCACTTTGTTCTCCTTTAAAAACTGTTGTGTGATATTTGGGATCATTGTTATGTCATTGTGCCACACACACTAGACCTTATCTGATCCACACACATTTACTTTGCTTTCATCTCACAACAGAATGCACTGCCAAAGTCCACAGGCTAACAAGCTAACATCTACTCAGCTGGCTGTGACTTGGGTACATGAAGGAATCAGGCAAGTAATTTGTAACATATTGTTGGCTGTTAGTTTGGTAAAAAGACGGGACACGTTATGATGTTTTCCTGAAAAAACTCAATTTCCAGGAATTCATATTAAATAGTTTGTTCATCTTGGGTAAGAGCTATCACACAGAAAAACTAAAGTCTGGGCTTCAGTTTCACTGGGACACTATAAGAACCAGGATTTAAATTAAGATTTGTTGGACTAAAAAGGTAAGTCAGTGCTATTCTGCTTTAAACAAGAGAAGGCAGAAGCTGGGTTTAAGTGGTTTTACTCTCCAGCAGGACCTTGCGGATGACCTCCCATTTATACCGCCATTCCTACGTATTAACCTAAAAGAGTTCAACTCCTGTGAAAGTTACAGTGAATTTGAAAGTGATTTCCCTGACTGTGCTAAACAGTGTAGCCTGCAGGCCTGCGGAGGTGAGGTGAGAGGAGGAGTGTTTATGAGTTCCCCTCTCTCCATCTTTCTCCATCTCCCTCTGGAGGACGGGATAAAGCTTTAGGCCTCTGATCTCCTCATCACCAATGCCCGGTGGTGACGGAGGCTCTCACATTCAATTCACTTTATCCCTCTATCTCTATCTTTTCTCACTCTTTCGCTCTCTATCCCTCCTCCATTCCCCCACTCCCATTCCCATGACTTCTAATTAGAAATGTTAAACAAAAAAAAAAAAAAAAAAGCACAAATATAGCAAAATAGGATGGAGATTCAGTTCCCTGAGTGGCATGCCGAGATTTGGGCAGGGTCAGGATGACTTAGGTGAGTTTGCTTTGTGGGAAGGAAAGTAAGAGATGAAAAGAGAGAGAGAGGAAGTGAGGGAGGGAGCTCTCACTGTGAATACATCACGTACGAACAGTCTGACTGACCAGCTTTACTCTACAGAACCCACAGTAACTGACCATGTAATGCCTGTTAGATAACATAACACCATATGGGCAACATGCACTCTATACAACGTATGTGTCTTATGTTGACTGACATACTTTGCGTACCCAGTGATTTGGGGGTGTCCTTAGGCAAGACACTGAACCCCAAGTTGCTCCCGATGGTCAGATCAGCAGCACCTATGTGTGAGTGTCTATGAATGAGAAGCAATTATAAAGTGCTTTGTCTGTTAAGGTAGAAAAGCGTTACACAAGTGCAGCCCATTACTATTTATTACCACTTTTAAGCAGTAACAGCATGCTTCCAAAAGTTTCTGTTCCGTTCAGCTTTAAACATGACAAAACCCCAGTGAACAAAGCCAGGTCCATAAAGAGAATAGAAGAAAGAAAACGGTTTTCAGTGTTAAGAGTGGAATGTGACCTCAACCCCATCCAACACCAGAACACTGAATGTGAGCCAGGCCTCACCAGCCAACATCGGTGTTGGATCTCATTTCTGTTTGTGAGGCAGAATGGGAGCAGAGCCCCTGCAGCCAGGTTATAACATCTGCTGCAATGTCTAAAACCAGAAGAGTGGAGGCTGTTAAAGTCGTGTTCAGCCATCACATGGATGTAAAGTTACCCTTGGTGTTACCCTAACATACTTTCCTTGGGATCCACACAAGTCCAACCTCTAAACGTGAGTGCACACTGAATCCCTACAGCTTTAGGACGATGTTTGCAACCTTGCATAAAAGCCCTGTCTATAAAACATGAGAACACCGCGGAGGCAAATTTTCAAAGCACTCTGTAGCCTCTTGCCTGTCTTGATGCCAACTGACATTTAAAATGTGCTTGTGCTGGGAAAGTAAAGACACACAACACCTTGCTTCTCCTGGAAGGGTTAAATGTTTGTGAAAGTATCCGGCAGCGTCAACACTGGCACCACTGGCTTAGCCTCATTAGCATAAAGCAATGTAGCCGCAGAGAATCTGCAGGCAGGGAGGGTGGGAGCATAATGAGGGATGGAGAGTGAGGGGAGAGAAAGAGAAAGATAGATGGAGGTATGGAGCTGAGGTGTAACAGAGAGAGCTTGGCATTCGGCAAAAGGCGAAGGATGAGGTAAATGAAACACACACACACACACACACACACACACACACACACACACACGGTGGTTACTATACTGTCCAATATGTAATCTGGAGGTAACATTTCATTCATTGTATTGATGCATGCATTACTCTATAAACTGTAATCTGCAATTTAAACAGACTGGTGCTGAAATAATCAGTATAAACGCTTAGAGTTAAACTACTGTCAAGCCCAAAATTGCCATAAATCAATCCAGCTCCCTGATATGTACCACTGCTCCACATGCACTAATAACCAGAGATTTTAAAGGGACTGGCAGCATAATATAAATTGCCGTGGCCATAGGTTGCTGACCTTTTGCCACCCAGGTCTGCAAGAATGTTATTTTTTTCCCAGTAAAAGAGGTGAGACACTCATTTAATCTCAGCACGTACTCAATTTGATTTCACACACACATCTTTTATGTCTGCGACTGGCAGGAAATTCACATCCTGTCATCTTCGTCCTCCTCTTTTTAGCACTCCCCGTCCGCCTTTTCTTCTCAGTCTCTTTATGTCTCCCTGCCTTCCCCTCCCTAAGCCTCTCATGACTCTTCCCACACAAATATTTTCTCTCTGTCACTGGTGGCATTAAAGCCATCACAATCTGAGCTGTGATAAATGAGGGAGTAACAACATAAAAAACAAACAAACAAAAAAAAACCAAGTCTCTCCTTTGATTTACCATCATCGCAACGTCTCAGTAATTGGACAATATGAAAGCTAAAGAAGACACCACACTGCTTTTGCGAGCTTGCTCCCACTGCAGTGATGGAGAAGTTGAATTAGAGCTAAAGGTTAATTCAGGCACAGATGAACTTTTCATAAACTTCACAGATGTGCTGTAAAGTATATTTGTTATGGCAGTATTGGTATTATGGGAGCAAGGAAGGAAGCCACGTTGTATGAAGGGCAACAAAATCTGCATAGGGTGGAGGTCGGGGTGGATGGATGAGTCAACAACACCCAGGGCTCTGACACGGGAGGCCGATGTCTATTATATGTGTGTGTATATGTATGAATCTCCATGCTCATGACTAAAATGCTTTAAACGCCAGCGATGTGTGAACCCTGAACGATACTGTAGGACTTTCTGTGCAGTCTGGACTGGTCTCATATTAGTGCATGCAGCCAGGACTGTGCAAACTGTGCAGTTCTTCTTCTGTCTGTTCCTACATAAAATTCAATCAAATCAAATATTTACCAATTTTAACATCAGGTTCTTGGAATGATCCCCCCACAGTGTGAGTAAACACAGCTTCATAAACTAGTTTCCCAACATTTAATTATACCAGTCAGAGAGACAGAGAGTAGGCATGTATTTAAAAAAAAAAAGGAAAAAAAAGACATGGTCAGATCCGACCTGCGGCGAACCCATCACAGAGAGAGCGGGAATTGTTCCGTTTATCAATTCTTTCATCATTTGTTTCTTTGCTTCCTGGGGACAGAGAGACAGATAGTTTCCAACACGAGTGACGTGTTGACCTTGTCTGAGTGCTGACTCTGACCAAGGGAGATGTATAGAGTGCAGAGTTCTACCCTCGTGGCTCTAGATTTACACACTTGACAGAAAGTCAAGCAACACTTGCTGCAGATTTCCAAACACTGAGTAAGACCAAAGTCAAACAGCTGATCCTAAGTTTCCTAAATTCATCTGCTCACATATGGCTGAAAAATCTCAAGTCAAGCACAGGAAGTGTCCCCGCTGTCAGAGACGCCCGTTCCCACTCTGCACCATATGATAACCATCGTGGTGACACGTTGGAAGTTTTAACTCTCCGGTTCTTCTCCATGTCCTTGTGGAGTTTTTGCTGAACTCAACAAAGTCCTCCGATTCCCTGTAGCTGGAGATCTCCCCATGCTCAATCTGTCTGCCTCTTTGATTCGAAGAGAGTGCTGTCTGCTCCACCTGTTTCGGTAGCGTTAATATATGTATGCAACTGACAGAAAGGTCTGATTGAGGACCCCTGGGGGGCTCTGAGTGGACTGAAAAAATAAACTGATATATAGCTGCTATAGTGCTGCTCATTAAGGAATCAGAGGAGTTATTTACTGGACAGGCTGAGTAGCTGCTAAAAGGGAGCTGGAGAATTCATGAACAGATGCACTGATCTGCTCTGTGTGGATATAGAAGAGTCCAGAGTCCACATTTGGTTAAAGGTCCATTAACACAGTATCTCAAGTCACTGCAGTCAAATCATACCACCACCTAACAATTAGCTGATCAAACAGCCCTCAAATGAAATCTTCCATCAAATAAAATCAAATATTTGATCAAGCAAATGTTAAAGAATTTAAATGTTATCAAATCAAATCACTCATTAAAATGAATTCTTTGTTTTATCATTGTGCTTGATCACCTCAACATTGACTCACTGACCATCAGTCCAAACAGTACTTAAGTGTACTGTGTGTCCAGCCTGTGTACAGTCCTGTTGGCTGGATGGTACAGGACAAGTAATTTGATCCAATAACAAATGATGTCGAATTGTTGATTAAAACTGATTTAATGTTAGTTGCTTTAACACTTCACCATTAAACTTAGTTGTATTCTCACCCTGAAAAGCTGAAATCTGCCCGTGTACAGGAAGGATCTCGCAGTGCAGCACTTCACCTTTAAAAGATGTGGACGTGCAGGTATGTGAACCTGCACCTGTCAGTGATGATGCAAAGTGATGATGATCCATAACTATGAGAAATCTTTATTTAACACTCACTACAGTTTTTATCATCAATAGAACAGTGAAGGGGTGTCTGTATACCACACCTCTAACTAGGTAAGAGTGTCTTTTACTGCCCTGACATTTAACCAAACCAGCTAAGAACTGTTGCTTGTTGGAGTTTTGCACTATGTTGCATCAGGACTCTCTCTCTCTCACACACACACACACACACCATATGCTCTGCGCACAACTCGGATGACTTCTTGTCTGGGTGTCTTATCGCTTTTTGTCTTAACCTGTTTGTGATTGATTGTCTCTGTCTCTCAGGTTATCTGTCTGTCCGTCTGTCACTGTTGCTTTATCTGCCTCATGCTGCAACCACAGCACAGCACACTGCTGAGTTACACAATCCACCAGTAAATCAGGAACACGAGTACAAATAATCAAAGTCGTATTGTTTCTGAACTCGGTTTCATCACAATGCAGTTCCCTAAATGTCTTTTCTAGCTGAATGCCTGTAATACTCTGACAGAGCCACCAACCTCCCACCCGGCAGCAACCCCCCCCCCCCCCCCCCTCACCTCCCGCCACCCACCCTGCTTCAAACTCATGTCATCTGAACCACAAAAGAGCAGCACTACCTAATGTATGCAGTATATATTCACTGCCACGCTCCGATGGGCACTTGCCGTGGGAGCGTTTACTCGTACGATAGCTGCTGTAAAATAATACAGCCTCATCTCACAGAAACAATACACACATACACGCACACAGGGCACACACACACACACGCCGGCATGAATTCCATTAGAGTGATTTACAGTTGATCTTTAGTGGTACAGAGCTGGAGGGAAGCCTTTTACTTTCTCATTTGGAGAAGCGAGCAGGCCTCCTCTGTCTGTGGATAGATAGGAAGATGGATAGTGTGGTAGGTCAGGAACACCAAAGAACATCCTCCAAATACACAAACAGCGAGGGACAATCAGTGACAGCACACACACAAATACACACACCAAAACAGAAACAGAGGAAGATGGGTAGAGAAACAAATACAGAGAGAAAGGGAGAAAGTGACTGAGAGTCAGGGAGAGAGTTCTCTGAGGATTCGACTGTGCAGTGGCTCTTTCGGGGTGCCTGGAAGATTCATTAGGTACATTTAACACGTTCTGATTTTATTTTTACTCCTCCACGGACAGATTTCTCTTTGATGAAGGACAATGACACACAACACGGTCCCCAAGTTGCTGCGTCAGCCAACAAAGCCATAACCACGTCCCGTAAAACACCACTGAGAAAATAATATCACAAAGGAAAAGACAAAAGTAAAAATATGGACCAAATACAGGCCAGTGAGAGTGCTGATATATTTCGGGCTAGAATAACTGTTGAGGATACACAACCCATGACCTCCATATTTCTCCTGGGAATTTTAGAAGATGGAAACTAATATTTTTTTAGTCATTAAATTTGAGAATGTTAAGAAGAAGGTCAAGAAAATGAAGGTACACCTTAACGTGAAAAATGTTTTAATTTCAGCTATTTTTCCCACTCAAACGTAGAAGCTTTTAGATTGTTACACAGAGGAGCTCTGGCACAAACTGTACATCGAAATAAAAGAAGAGTTAGATGAATTAAACAAGCAAGGGTGACCTCAGTATTTGTAATTACTACAGCCCTGGCACAGAGATGTCAGACTCTGTATGTCTGAGTTAATCTCAGTTACAGAGCTCCTCCAGAAAGCACTGCCAAGTTTAATTTTTACAATGCAAAATATCTGCCTCAGGATCTACCTCCCTGTTCTTCGATGACCAAATTTAACACTTGGTTTATGATATACGTATGTTTATGTTTTACAAAATGTAACCATCATTTTTAAAACTCTTTCAAACTTGCAGTAATTGTCATGTTCTCTGCATCTGCAAGAACATTGTCCAAATTCTCTTCTATCATCAGGCCATGGGAGTCATGGGAGAGCTTCCTCTCCTCTGCCTTAATAAAATGTAATATTGGGATTTCTGTGATTCAGACATTTAACCTCTCACTTTTATTATCCATGTTAATATGTGAAGCTGCTGGATAGAGCTTTAAATGCATTCTTTAACTGCCTTTATAACCATTTGAATGAAGGCCCTGGGTCTGGATGACAGAAAATAAGTCCTACACAAAACAGGAATAAATAAATTAGGTGGTCTTGAGCTGCTTCTTGAAGACATTCAAAGATGCCAAAACCTAGAGGTACAAGGTTTAGGAACCACAACCTCTCCTTTAGTTTTAAGTTAGGGAGCAAGGAACAACCAACAAACCCTCAGCACACGACCTTAGAGAACTGCTGGTGATGTAAGGCTGAGGATGATATCTGCATGTGTCTGACCTCCACCACCACCACTGGTCAAGTTTTCCGACTTGGGGAATGGGAAATTTTAGGAATGTTTTGGCAACACTCAAGAATGGGACCCAATGAAGACAGGAGATAGGACAGGATCCCACAATGGCACTGACATAACTGCAGGAGTGGATAGGCTTATTGTTCTGTGTGACTGGAGTTGGAGCATCAACATATGACATCTAAATATAATTCTACGCAAAGACCTATTGCCAACCCACTCCTGCACACTGCATCTGTACCTGTCACTGTTCTTCTGGTGGTTCCTGCTCCACTTTCCTCCTTCTCCTCCTCCACCTCCTCCTCCTCCTGTCCCTCCTCAACCATCTCTTCCTGACTGGCCTGTCCCTCTGTATCCACTGGCCTTGTCAACTATTAACAATTACAGCAACAATGATAAACTTTTTGCAAAGAATTCACAGTGTTACTTACTTTAATGTATTTTTCTTGAGCTGGTACAAATGTCTTGTTGTATCCATATACTAGTACTTTTGTACAACTGAAACT
>JBBMJY010000014.1:469706-487811 GCA_037833715.1 Toxotes lorentzi
GACTGAGCGGCTGAGCCAATCACATTTCAGTAGAAACAGGGATCAGGTCAAATTAGGAGGGGCCGCTCGTATCCCCCCTCAATATGCTAAATATTAGTTTGACCCGGTCCAGCGGTGCGGAATCATCCCAGTCTAACATTACGTTCCACTCTGTGCCACCTGCGGCTGCGAAGACAGGCCGCTGCGGTACATGCTGCATTTTATGGGGTAAAAAAACGCTCTGACCACGAACCTCCCGATGGCCAGCCCGCCCTTGCTGAGGCCTGTGGAAGAGTAAGCCTGAGGTGAAGGTTAGAGGGCTGTTGGAGGCAGAAGAGATGTTAAACTGCGGCAAAGCTTAAAGGCCCGTTGGAGGTTGGAGGAGAGAGATTTATTTATTTATTCATTTATGATCTGCAATGAAGGCTAAAATGCTGTTGGAGGCCAAAGGTGATAAAAAAAATATGGTGCATGAAAGAGCTAGCAGAACAGAACATTAAATCTAACGTAAAAGGGGTCACTTCAATCAATGTTCAGACCAAACATCAGAAAAGGGAAAAATTTTATCTCTAACTAAAGTTCACGCAGTATGGAACCAAAAACAACCGTCCACTGAAGCAGCAGCTCTGAGGATGGAAGCATCATGGTGTATCATGAGAGAGGTTAGAGGAGAATGGTCAGATTGGTTGGAGCTGAAAGAGAGGCTACGCTAACTCAGATAACCACTCTGTACAACTATGCTGAGAAGAAAACCTTCTCAGGATGAACAACATGTCCAACCATGAGGTGGATGGAGAGACCACATCAGGTTCCAGTCCTGTCAGCCAAGAACAGAGATCTGAGGCTGCAGTGGACACAAACTCGTTAAAACTGCACAGCTGAAGACTGGAAAAACAGCCTGGTCTGATGGATCTGGATTTCTGCTGAGGCTGCAGATGGTAGGGTCAGAGTTTGGCATCAACTGCATGAACTGCGTGAACTTCAGTGTCCTCCCCAATCTCCAGAACTGAATCCAGTAGAACACCTTTAGGTTGTGGTAGAACAGGAGATGGCAGCTTGAATGATGTGATGAATCATGTCAACCTAGAGGAGAATCTCAGAGAAAGCTTTCCAACATCTTGTGGAATCAATGACAAGAAGAACTTTGAGAACAAAGGGGGGAACTACCCAGTATCGGTGAGTTGGAGCAGCACGGGATGAGGCTATAAATTGGAAAGGCACTGGGCACAGAGGCTGAATTACCGTAAACCCTGCAAGCAGTGTAGGAAAGTTCTTGTGAGTTCAGTGACAAGAACTGATGAGAACTGATGCAAGTGTTGCACTGACATGTATAGCTTCAGGGCAGGAGAAGCCTTTATTGTACTCCTATAAAGTGCTTTGCTATTCAGACTGAAATCCCCAATAAGAGTTAAATAAGCATCGAGCTCTTGCCTCTTCTCAGGGTAGACAGAGCACAACATTGTCGTAAGCAACTAAGAATTCACCAGTAGCCGTGTCTCTGGACAGGTGTCAGAATATTGAGCTGAGCCATACACTCACTAAATTTATGTCTTAACGAGAAGAGACGAGATAGCATGGTAGCAAGAGTGGCGGAGGCAAAAGAAACTTGATGCAAGACGTGAAAACTGAGGAAATAGGCTCAACGGGATTTTATTTGTTTATTTATTTTGAGTCAGTGCGAAAAATTTCTCCAGAGAGACACAGTTCTGCTTCCCGAAGCCTGTTTGCGATGTGACATAAATAACATCAGCAGGATCTTTTTCAGAGATCTCTGCTTCATCCACGAAATCGCTGCCAGAATCAGAAATGGCTGAAATGGCATAGCACAGCACAGAGAGAACAGCAGCACCATCTCTCAATTGGAGGACAGAAATGCAATGATATTTAAAGAACAGCAACCAGGGGCTAACTGTCTTGGGTAACACAGGCAGAAGAATCATTGGTCTGGTATGCTAATCTTGAAATTGTGAAAGGAGGGATTTTGACAGCATGGGAAAACGGACATAACGGAGAAAACTAGAACAGTGTGAAACAGCAATCATTCACCCATAGAGGAATAAAAACATCCTGTGAGGTAACTGATATATTTTTTTTTTGTTGAACTTTCCCCAAAGCCTGATTACAATGATTGGTGATGCCTTTAAAATGCCTTTGACAGGGCTGAGACATTGTGGTCCATAGAGTCAAAAGCTGCACCGAGACTGAAACAATATGACATTCTTCTGCATCACCGTGCATTCACAGCTCAGGGTCAACGTTAGGTAGAACTTAAAGTAATTCCAAACTCATAAGGAGACAAGGAGTCCTCGAATTTGGTTTATTTTTTTAAATGGTTAACCTGAGGAATTGGATATTTCTTACACTACCGATAATGTTAATTTGAACCATGCACGGTTTTAAGGTCCTGTAAAGAACCAGGAGGGTGCTATGGGGTTATGGCCTTTAAAAAACAAAAGTTTGCACAATGGCTCACACTTGAAGAACTGTTTTCTGGCAGTGCATAGAAGCCTTACTGTGAACAGTGCAGCAGAGAGAGAGACGCAGAGATGCAGCCAACCTGCTCTCTGCTTATCACAGATGGGTTTCCGACAAGGGAAAGTGTCTGCAGGAAGATAGCAGATACAATCTGAATTTCCACGACTATGACAGCTGGAGGGGCTTATCATATAGCCAACACACACTGCAAACACTGCACTCTCATAGGCCATTATTAACTCTATGTACTAGAGAATGCCACACATATGCTGAAATATCGCAGCACATTCCAAGATCTCAGAGTTTTACAGGTCTTTACAGACACTATCGTACTCTTTTACAACTATAGCTTGGTTCATTTGGTTTAGAGTAAGAAGTTGTGTGTTCACAATGTTGTTTTACAAAGAGTGAAGTCACATGGACTGACAGCTAACTCATTCATCAAACAGTTTTGGTGATATCACTCTGCATCATGGACCCACAGAGGAAACTCTAACATGCTACTAATTTCATATGACATTTGAACAAAGAATATTAGACACAGAGAAGAGAGAACTAGAAAAAAAGTAATAGTGTTGAAAGAATGAATAAGAGACATCTAAAGTACACACCTGATCTTAAGAACCATTGCCTCAACCTAACATCAACTCACACCTCACCCCTAAACCGGGACCTCAGAAATGATGTTTCGCCTCATTAGGACCAGGCTTTGGTCCCCACGAGGACTGCTGGTCCCGACAAGGTCGGTGTTTATACTGGACAAGGTCCCAAAGAGGTAACAAACACACACACACATACACACACGCACTCACAGACATGCACCAGCTCAGCCCCCAGCCCACCACCAACACCTCAAATTAATAAGGTTTGGTTCATTTGAGTGTTATGACCTCAGGCTATATTCAATACAAACCATACAGGTTTCATTCTCACTAATGAAGGAAGGGCTGTTCATTTCAAGGTGAGTCAAATAATAAAAAAAAAATATGAAAAAACATGTTGGGTGTTGAAAAATAAATTACTCGGAGAGCTGTTAAATTGTCAAGGCCGGAGGCATTCTTACAGGATTTCTTTTAGAGTTGCTGCTGCGCCACAAAAAAAAACACTTTACGGGGAAAAGTTTATTATTTTATCTGAATGTTATTGCTTGACCCAAAGTGAAACTTTATATTGAAAAGCAAACACTTCTTAATTCTTAATGAAAGTAAAACTTGTGGGACTGCTGAAGCATTTTAACTGACCATCGCCCTTCTCCCAACTGCGATGACTTCACGCAGCTGACATTATTATCATTCAAAGTATTATAAAACAAATTATCATTAAAAGCACAGAGTGGAGGTGGGATGTCATCTAATGTCCCTTTAGCTGAGGTATTATGAGGAGGATTTCCTCCCCCTGTAACAAAAATATCTCCTCTGCCCATTCAAAACTCTGCCCGCTATGTCGTGAATGTAAAACATCTCAATAGCGCTGACTCAGCCTTCCACTGAAGCATACAACATTACCTTCATATCAGCTGAGGGGGAAATGACAGGGAGAATTGGGGGGGTAGAGGATGACATAATCCCCATTCTAATGGAATCAGTTTCTGAAAGACTGGATGGCTTTTTCTGACTGCGAGCTGAGCTGACTGTGAATTCTAGACCTGACTGGATCGGGGCCCTTTCACTTTCAAAAATCTAGAAATGAAGATGTTATTTGACTCCTGACATAATGCCAATGTCCAAAATGTTATTTAATATGGCTAATTTGATTAGATGCTCTGTTGACCTCTGTTGATTGACCTTTAAAATTACCAAAGTGGCTCTGCTGGTCTCTGCAGGTCTCTGTTATCTCGCAATAATGGAGATCTGCTTGGTATTCTGTCTCTAGCTAACTCTGACACTGACATATCAGAGTTCACTAACCCTTTGTCTCACCATTATGGTGCAGAAGTTTCCCTCCAGGTCTCCATCGTAGTCTACAGCCACAAGCAATGGGTGCTACAAGTACTAAAGTGTAGGGGACATGTCCCTTGTGCCCCTCCCTGTAAATGAAGCCTCCGACTCAGGGTTCAATTTTAACATGTGCTGGTGTTTCATATATACTGACCTTACAAGATTACTCTGAGGAGGGTGGGTGGTTATACATGGAGCTGAAAGCTGTTTCTCTTTTTTCTGACTCTTGTTAAACAGGCTGAAGGGAGATTTCTCTGGAGCTGGAGTTATATGCTTGTTCTACTGAACTGACGGAGAAATTTCACATCTCACATCCACTGCTTTTCTACATATCCTTGTGTGGTCTGACATAATCTCCTCAGCCTGTCAAACTGGCATTTGGGAAGACCCCTTCTTGAGTGGGACGTGTGCTTGTAGCCAACGGGGTATTTCTATCATTGTCTTTGCAGTTTCCCATTGTTTATAATAACCCACATGTTGCCAAACTCACATTTGAACTTGAAGATTGTTCTTAAAGCCATTTAGCAACCTCACAGAATCCTTCAGCCCCTCTGCATCAGCTTGACAAATGCAGAAACTGATGACATTTTCTCGTCATAATAACAGTATGAATTCAATGATCTTGACTTATGACCTGTGACCACCAAATTTTAATGAGTTCATCCCCGAGTGCAAGTGGATTGTCCCAAATTTGAAGGAATTTCCTCAAGTTGTAGATATCACATTGAATGGGAAAGACGGAATGGGAACAACACAAATGCCTCCGGCAACGGCTGCCTCCAGCACGGAGTCATAAAATGCTGAAGTAGTGATTCTGTCTCCTAAAAATTACATTTCTATATGAAAACTTGATTTTTTTTCATTCTTCCTGTAAGTCCTGACCTCATTGTTTAGAGCCAAACCACGCGTTTGACTCCCAGCACAGCATCTCCACAATGTGCTCCCCCTACACGACAGAGGGAGGCTCGCTGTTTATGAGGATGAAAAGACAGTCATTTCTCTCCTGCGTCTCTCCTGCAGCGCTGATAGGACTTTAAACAAATCGGCCTGCAAAGACAGCCCTGTTTACACACATGCACACACACCTACACTTAGACAAAGTACAGACAGCCTCAGTATTTCCACATACTAATTAGAGGACGGTTAACGCCAGAACAGCAGTGGGCTGAAAATGAGACAAATCACCACGATCATCACTGTCTCTGTGTGTCATCCATTAGAACTCACCACCATGTGCCGTCTGCACGACGGCCAACCCTGTCTCCTACAGATTCTGACTAACTCAACTACGCTGCAGCAGCAAATATGTTTTGTACAAAACATAATTGCGACCGGATTATGTTTCCTATAAACATAATGTTGGACACGGACACAGATATGTTGATACTGAACATATCAGTAAAATGTTCACACACAACATATTGGTTTTCTGCCATAACAACTCACTGCGGTACAATTTCCTCTTGTAGTAACTCCAGCATTGTTAAACCGTTTCATGGTTCTGTTCAGACTCTCACAGCTCTTGGTTCAGGTTAGAGAAAGATCCTGGTCTGGTTTAACACAGACTAAGTTCACAGTGACTTCAGACACAGTGTGTTTCTTTACATTTACGCAAAACCTCCATCTTAACCAAACTGCTGTTGTTGTCTAAACCTCACCATAGATGGGACTCTGGATAGAAACCCCAGTCTCGGGTGAGACGGTTGTGTGCTCTGTACGACCCACCCCAGGCCACCTCCTGGTGACTCCTCGGCTATTAATGAATGTCATGCTTCACTCATTTAAAATCATTTAACATAATCCAACCAATAATAACCTCTGTGTATATAAGACTCACTGTCCCTCCCCCGTCCCTTTGTCAGTTCGTCTGTTGTCAAGCTTGAGTCTGCTGTCTTGTCTGGTTTGTTCCTGCTGTTGTCTTGCCTGTTGTCATGTCCCAGTTTGTGCCTGTGCTCTTGTCTCTGTATACACCTGTGATCTTGCCTGTGTTTGCCTCATGGATTTGTCTCCTGTGTTGATCCTCATTTTCCTATGGACTTACCTCCGTTGCCTTGCTCAATCCAAGTAAGAATCCCCAGAGTTTGCTTTTGAGTCTGTGATCCCAGTGCTGTACTCCTTTATGGATGTTTTCTGTTACCTGAGTTTTGTTTCCTGGACATGGACTTATTGCCAGTGACATTATCCCTATCCGTCTGTCTGGTGGTGTCTGCATTTGGGTCCTTCCCCTCATGTAGAGTAAACATAACAGCTGCCTGAGTTATGGTCAGAATTTAATTCCAAGCTCCAATTTAGCTTTAGTTGTTTCAAGCGGATTCAAGTGACTAGGAAGTTATTTACCACTACTGTGAAACAGAGGTTACGAAGTGTGATTCATTTACAGCAGTTATACCACTATTAAACCACAATTAATTTGATTTCCACAACATAATGTGAGAAATGCAACACACTGAGAGAAGCTGGAGAGCTGGAAGAAAAAAAGAAAAGCTATGAATGATGACAGTAAAGTGGGAAATGTTGCTTACTTACGTCAGGATATCAGTGAAGTGGATGAGGCGTCTGGATGTGTGTTCAGTTTTACCTCACACTGTGGAAAAACACGAAAGAAAAGACGAAATTAGAAAAACCAGAAAAAAGAAAAAGGATGGTATACTGTTATTTCTGTTGCTGGTGTTTCCCTCATCTGTGTGGTCGTCTGTGTGTTTTATGAACACTCCTATTTGTTATAGAGATTGTGTGCATTTACTGTGTGTTTGTCTGCTTTGTGTGCTCTGTATGTGTGTTATTGTGTGCGTCTGTATGCATAAGAATGTTCTGACAACTTCTTGTTTGCACAGCAGCAGCATTATCCCTTTCTCCTCCTCCTACACCCAGTGTGCTCCATCCACGCTCCTATCTCCCAGTGGAAAATCTCCCATTAGCAGACAGAGGTTTGGCCTTTATTATTCCATAATTACCCTGTAAGCCTGCCTCTGTGGTTCCCAGTGAGGGAACAAAGACTCACTGTGGCTGGAAGTACTGCCATATTTACTGCCATTTCTCTGTTTTTGGGAGGTGTGGTTAAGGAGGTAGCGCGGTCGCCTAGTAATCGAAAGGTTCTCGGTTCAATCCCTGGCTCCTACACAGACTGTAAAACCCTTTGAGTGCACTGTGTGGTCTATGACACCACTTATCAGCCACTTAATGCAAGTCTTTAGATCCTACCCCGGGCATCTGAACACCTATTCACAGCATGGCTCATGCAACCCCAGCGACTCAAGGTGTTAATGATCCCTGGGACTCCTGTACAAATATCATCTGTTCACAATGCTGAGATAACAGTTTCAAATTGTATTTCTGATACAGTTTATCATTGTCATTTGTTCAGTTTTGGTTGCTCCTGTTTCATTCTCACTCTTTACTGTTTGACTTCTTTACACTGCATCTGTAAAGCCACTGCAAACAGAACAACCTGCTGCGTCACGTTAAAATTGTTCAACTGGCTTTTATTGTGAAGGAGCCACTGTGGTTATGGGGAGTTTCAGATCCATAACACACAGATGGATAAATGGATAAACAAAATGTTATGAAAATATCTGTTTAAACGCAGCCTCAAACAAATAAACACTTCACTCGTCAGTAGAATTGAAACACTATTAATTAATAGCTCTAATGGCTGCTTCACTTGGAACTGAAGCTGAGTCTATACATAGACAGATCAGTGTGGAGCCAGGCAGCAGGCCAGACAGATGGTGTTTCATGGCAAAACAATTTCCACTAAAGAGATACACACAGCTACCCCAACGGCTGGCATCCGCTCGCTCTCCACCCTGCTCTGCCTTTAACCTGGGCAATTAAAACTTTTCTCCCTCAATAACAGGGGAGAGCAGAGAAAAATACTGGAGATGCAACTCTCCCTGGTGAAACATATCATGCCAAACTGTGTTTCCATGGTAACTGTGGATCCCCCCCCACCAGAGGCAGTAAAGAGAAAAAGGAAGTTAGCTTATGAAAAAACACACAAGATGCTACAGGGACAGACCTCTGGAGCTGTCCTTATTTCCACTCTGACCTTCCAAAGTGTGTCTGCATATATATGTGTGTGTGTGTGTGTGTGTGTGTGTGTGTGTGTGTGTGTGTGTGTGTGTGTGTGTTTTACTGGTGAGATGTGTGTGTCTGTGTGTGTCCCTCAGGCATTCCATTCGGAGAGGTCAATGACCTGAGGAGCAATGCCACGGCAACAATCAGAATCAGAAACAAAAAACAAACATGCAGATAAGCCAGCAGACGACACTGCAAACCTCCAGCTTCCATCACATGGCACAAACTCCCATGGGCCTTTGCGTATGTGTATATGTGAGAATGTGCTTCTATTCCATACAGCTACACACACAGCAGGTCCCTATGGAATGGGCACAGGCTGCTCTTTATTTGTCCTTGATGGGTAGAGAAGGGAAGCATGGTAAACAGGCTGATGATAAGGCTGATTCAGTGTAAACATCTCCACAGGCTCATGTTGGAATCTGCTGTGCTCCTTGTATTGAACACTGCTGCACATGTTATTTGCCTTGGCCTTTGTTGTTAATTATGCTTTTGATTGGTGCAGCTAATTGGTACTGTCCATCTTTCAGGACTGCTCTGTTTTCTGCCTCCTGCTTTCCAATCTGTCCCCGTCCACCACTTCATCCCTGAGTTAAATCTATCACATTTCATTTTAACTAAAACTCCAGTCAGGAAACATCACATCTTATTCTTCCAAACAGCAGTAACAGGTGACTGCTTTTGTCAGGTCTCAAACTCTGGAAAACAACATCACTGAACTGAATATATATATAGAAAAAAAGAAGGCTTGTGTTGATTTCAACAACACAGATGAAGCGTAAAACAAAAAAATAAATAAAATAATAACATTTAAATTTATATATATATAACTCTGGAAATGCAATGAACTACCGATACATGTTGTTCTGGCACATGTAGCCTATAGTGTAAATGTGTAAATTCAGGCACTAAGCAGCTGAAGCACCACAGCAGAAAGATGGCAGAGGTTGTCCGAGTTTGTGCTTAGCTATGATTGGTTTACTGAAGGGGGTACATCTCCAGGAGTCGTAATGAGAGTAGCATGTTAGCAGAACAGTAGTTGCCTCAGTTATCATTGGGGTCTTGTTCACCCAAGGTTTGTTAAAACACAATCACTTTGGTTTTCATAAGCAAACCAAAACATACAGTATAGCACAGGTACAAGCTGTTACACGGCCTGTGTGAACAGCTGTTGTTGTTTATAACAGAAATAAATCTATTCAGTCAGATTAATTTGAGCTTTGTTTTCAACCTGTCTGATGTGATTTCTGATCTGCCTGAATTTACTGTGGTCATGTTACAGCGTTCACAAATATGAGGTATTTTTGGTTTGACTTTCTACCGTCCAGTGATATGTGGGTTGCCATTCAGTTTCATACCGGTCTATGGTTTCATAATCCAAGACTGTGTCTTATCTGGTGGTAAGGTTGGTACCCAGGCCTGTCTTCGACCTTCTGCAGCAGGAATGCCAGATCCTCATCTGTAAGCTCGTGAGGACCACCCGGGGTAACACATCAAGTATCCATATAATGCTAAAGCTGCTGCAGATCAGATGAGGCTGGACACATACACTGCATGAACAACACACACCTCTCTGTAGCACACAAGCTACAGGAAAACTTCCAGCTGGCTGCCTAAAGCTGCAGTTTGAGGACAGCTTGAAAATTTCTATGAAAAGCTTGGGAACCGCTGATGATACCCTCTGAGAGGCATCACTGACTTAGGCTCTAGAACTGATCTCAGAAGTAATGAGCAAATGAGCAGCTAGCCAAGCAACAGCTGCTGGCAGACTCTCACAATCAGTGAGGTTTCACATGCCATCGTTGAAGGAGAGCCTCTGAAAACACACCTCATTGGTCAGATACTCACACTTAAAGTGGTTATAATCAATATTTTTACACCAATGCATCAAATGGCAATGTGAATTACAGAAAATTCTCACCTACCATCAGCTTCACAGAGCTTTACAGTGAGTTTCAGCCCATTGTACAGCTGCCGGACCCACAACTTCACTAATCTGGTTCTCTCTCTCCACTTTAATAGCAATATTTTCAGCCGCAGCAGGCAGTCGTTTTCAGTTAAAAAGGTCTTATAGGTCTTATAGTGCACAGTGGTTTATAACCCACTAACTGCTCAGCACCAAGCAGAAGACGGACAAGTTCCACTAGATACTAGCATTTAGCAGCTAGAAAACCAGATATTTCCTTCAGGGGATGATGGAAACCAACAACAAAACTAGACTGATTAGACTCTGCACTCCAAACTAACAGTGGCATCACTGCGTGCCTGGTAATTGTATAAATAAGCAGCGGTTTGCTACCAAGGTCGCCAGACCAGCTTTAAAGATGAGGATATGTCAGTGATGTGTTCAAAACCTGGTCCTGCTGGCCCCAAGTGGATTATGATCTTCATCACTCTTGCACTCCCATCAGATTTATGTTCCCTTATGATCCCACTGAATAATTGCTGAGCACCACAAGGAACACCAGCGCATAATCAAGAAGTAATGTTATGGTGAATAGATAGATGTAAAAATGACATGAAAGCCAGAGGAAGAATGGAGAATTTCTGCTTCTCTCCAGCTCATGGTGGAAGTCTACTCTACTATTAGAGAAATTATCAAGCACATGCAGAAGACGTGCTAATAAAAGTCGAATAAAATAAAGGTAAAAATCATACGTCATCATTAGGCATCAGTCCAGCTCATCAACAAACAAAGTCATGCTGTGGTGTACAGTGTGTCCTGTGGGAGCAGCCTCCACACAACTCGCCCACTGTCACAGTATGATTTATTGAAATATTACCCCCCGACCAAATTAACAAACGGGGCTGGTCCTGTTCCCAGTCTGTGGCTGCCTGTGAATAACAAACACAACGGGGGAATCCATGCGGACCGCCACCCTGACACAACTCTTATGGATATTAATATTTTCTTTTCCTGTCACTGGTTATTTAGTTACCAGCATCTCAGCCCTCCCCCTGGTACTGAGACAATCCATCCTGTCAGATTTACCCTGTTAAACAGGGGTGGGGGGTGGGGGGCAGCGTATATGTGGCTGTGTGTGTGTGTGTGTGTGTGTCAGCAGCAGGGGAGTGTTTTGAGAGGGTAATGAGAGTGTTGTGAGAATGTTATCAGGGGCTGTAAAAGTCCCACTGAGGCGTTTCAGGAGTGCACTTTGAAAACCACTTTGAGTGAAGCCACTCGCAACCTGGAAGTGAAAGCAATTCCTCATCTCTCTCATCCATCCTTCCACTGACTCTCCTCTCTGCTGCTGCTTGTCTTTCCCTTCCTCCCTCTGTTCTGCTTCATGTGCTGCTCCACAAATTCCCTTCCTTTTTTTTTCTTCTCCCTGACTCACTCTTTCTTTTATTTATTTAACTCCCTCCATCTCTCTGACTTACATCCACGTTCAAACAGAGTTAAAACACAATAAGTATTGAGGATGAGCTTTTAGTAGAGGTGCAGAAATATCATCACGAGCCCTAAAAGTAAAGAAGCCTATTGAACCCTGTGATGTTTTCACTCCCTTCATTCACTGACTTATGGTAAAGTCACTATAACGTCATTAATGAATTGGGCTACTCAAAGGTGCCATTATTTTGGAATCACTGGTACTAAACACATCGTAGTTGTCCTAGTTTTCAAAACACAGCAAGTATTTTTACAAATGAAATTATGCCACCAGGGTTCCCATCATGCTTTGGGAGATGTAAACAGGAAGTGCAGTGTTGCTGCAAAGTCAGCAAGTTAGCTGTGGGCGACACCTGAGCCTCATTTTTACCCTTAAGTTGATTAATATTTGATATAAATGGTATATTACAGAAATCCTGCACCACTGAAAGTCATTAGTTAGACATTAGTTACTAGCACTTCTGTCTGCAGCTGTGATCACTGTTGGTACTGTTGTCTAAACTTCATCGTTATAACTCAAGATGTGTTCTAGCATTCGTCTCTTTTATATGTTTTCTGGCAGATATATGGACATGCATATGATGCCTGTGTGTTCTGTGGAAAGCACTGGAGGCTAAGAAAAGACACGCACATAGACAAGCACACGCAAATGAAGCCAGCACACACATCACATACAATAACACATTACAATAATGGAACAATGTTATACAACACAACAGACATGATCTATTAAAACGGATGAACACCCTTGTAATTAGTAAGCTAACGCTTATAGATATTGGTAATATCTTCAATGATCTCACAATCATGTGATCAGAATGGTAAAACACAAATATACATTGTTAACTCATATTAGCTTAAAATATAGAAAGCCATAACTCATGAAATCATATATCACAGTCACAAATCTAAGGGTTTAATTGCTCCCTTACACTAACCTACAAGGATTCAGCCTACTGTCTTCAAACCACCATTTCTCCTTCTCATGTGTAGAATGACTGCCTGCTCTCGCTCTCTTTCTGTCTATGTTGCACCACCACCTGTGTCCCCTGAAAGTGGGACCCAAATTCTGGAGACTAACAGGATGAAGGTCTTTTCACCTTTGCCTTCATCTTCTGTGACAAGCAAAGAAAAGAGTGGGGATAGACAGTGAATGAAAGATGGAAAAGAAGGGGGAAAAAAACAACTGACAAGCAGAAAGAAAGGCTCAATACTGTAACCAAATGCTGTAAGAGAACAGTCAAATTCTGACAGTGACATATTGTTTCCCATTAAAATGGTCCTATACTGTAGAAAACAATGCATCCTGGGCATATTTATGGCTAGCTTGCTGTTTCCCATAAAATACTGCAATGTACAGTGAATAGCACTGCACTCTGGGAGTGATGTTAGAGTCACCGGTAGTGAGGCCCAGCTAATTCAGAACGCTATTGTATGTTTAGTGGAGACACACTCAACACCAAATCTAGAAGCCTAATGTTAGCGATAGTAGCATGAATGCAAACCAACAACTGAATCTCTCTTTCACTGTGAGTCACTGAAGCAACAGTACATTCAAGCATGCTTTGCTGATGTAGTTGCAGTTGGCTCACTTATAGCTGTCCATCACAATTTGCTCCTTATTCGAGTGAAAACTGCCATTGAGAACTTAAACCGTAACAGCAGCTTTGCACACCACCGAGCCTCAGGGGGACCTATACTGACACATACGAATATACCAGGTTTCAGCCAGAACGCCCACCAAAAGAGACTGATGATGCTGGGAGCAAAACCACTATGAACAGGAAGATGCAGGTGGGGTTGATAGAGCAAAGGTCTATAGTCTCACAGGGACCTCGTTCTATCTACAGCTCCTGCTACTGAGGACATCAGAAGCAAATGACCGCTTCAATCAGAGCTGTACCTATGATCATTTTAAACTTCTCACAGACCTCGATGTGCTGCGTCTTGTGCTTACGATGGGAGAATATAAAATATTCTATGTGTGTGTGAGTGTGTGTACGCGCTGGAACATCTAGCCAGTCAGACTTGAGCAGCCCTATAGACAAAAATTAGAGTGCATCTGTCAGACAAAAGGCTGTAATATGATGCAGACAAGAAACATTATCCCTTCAAACACTATCACACTTCAAACAGTGGTGTGTGAGATGGTGTGTGTGAGGGACAGACGGTGGGAGACCTGTGATTTCATGCAAGAGTGAAATCCACTGCACATGAACACTTCTTTTGTGTTTCAAACCAAGCTTTTCAAAATGAACTTAAACAGGTCTCTGAGAACATAAAGAGGATCCTCCACGTCCTCTCCGAATAGAACTGATCTAGGGTCAGGCTCAGTCTTCAGAGGTTCTGCTGGCTCTCAGATAAATAAGAGCAAAGGAATGATGTTGAGAAGCATGAGCAGGATCAGGTTGCAAATAAAGGTGACAGGAGGAGCTGTTCTCATGCCACTGACAGAGACAACATGCAAAGTGAGACCATAAACGTGTGTTGCTATAAAACAATTTGTAGGATGAATCGCTGTTCAGAATATTACATAGATATAAATTTCAATTCATACTCTATATATGATGATAGTTATCCTTCTATTATTTCATTTATGTATTTATTTATTTAATTGTGCCATTTCTGGTTTGTCATTGAAGAGCCACTTTCCAGAATCCCTCCTTACTATAATCAAAAAGTAGGTGATTAGGTGATTCTGTCTTGTTGTCTTGTCTTGTCTATAGTATCTGTCCAGGGTAGGCCTGGTTTGTCTTTTTATTTACTTAATTATTTTATTTTGGCGATCTGAGGCCACTTCTTACTCCAAAAGCACACAGACATTCAGAACCTATGCAAACAACTGCTACACAAATTCTATAGCACAAGTGAAATTGTTTTAATAATTTATATATGTGTGTATGTATGTATACATATGAATATTTATAGCGTACACACATACATACACTCACACACACATATATAGTGTATATACACATTGCCATGTCCATATGTCGTGACAGCAGCTCAGCCTCAGTGGTACACTTCCAGAGAGAGACAGAGAGACAGAGGGAGAGCAGAGGAGAGTGAAACAGAGGCAGACAGAAAAAGACTTTTAATGGGGTCCTTCAAATTGAAAAGAATTCGCTCCTGGATGTGGGAATCCAATTCCCTCCAATCCAATGGGATTGGCATTAAGCATGGTAAATAAGGATGGATTGTTTGTCCGTTAGCCCGCTGTGGCGTGAATCCACTGCTTAAATGTAAAGTGACAGATACCCCCCTCCACACACACACACACACTTCTCTTTAAGTCAGCTTCTTTCTTTCACCTCCCTCTCTCTCACTTTCCACAGTTTCTGTCTCTATCACACACAGCCAAGACAACTACTCCTAATGAGGAAGCTAAAGTCACCTACACACACTCACGACTACCTACCCACCCACAACTGCTCCCCGCACACACACATTTATACACTCAGCGACACCATACACCAGGACTAAATGGTCTTTCCAGTATGTGCTGTGTAGCAAAAAGCAATACAAGGGAAAAGGAAAAAAAAAAAAAAATTGTCGAGTGAGAACTTTGCTGCCGTGATGCAACTGAGTGTAACCTCCCGGCCATCTCTCACAGCACAGAGAAACAAAGGGCTATTTCAGCAATGACGATGATGACAAGGAGGGGGTTACATAAAAAGCGACAGATCACAAGATGGGAGGACAGCTACGAGAAGAGGACGAGAAAAGGTTATCACAGGGAAAGCGTGGCATGGGAGAGGAAAGTGAGGACTATTACAAATATGCAGCAGGGAATTAAAAGGTAGAATGATAGAAAAGACACACACGCTAACACTCACAGGTAGACCTGCGGCTTTAATGATCTGTGACTAGATGTCAGTATCTGCAAGTGCCAGCTGGCTGCCCTGCAGCCACGAGGCGTGCTTGTTTTTGTGTGTGTGAGCGTGTGTGTGTGTCTGATCTTGTGTTTCAAGCTAAACTCAATGCAGAGACACGTCAATACATTGAATTTGGAGCTCAGCTCTTCATCAAAGCGCACACGGTCCACTCCACTCTCATACAATAACAGCTCTTCAGCAACACTTCAGGGAGGACAGCAGAGGAGTAACACAACACTGCAGCTGCATCCATTAGCAGTTAAGCTGGAAACAGACCTAAAGATTATTAGAACTGCAGCTGCTGTTTTCATCATTTATCGACTGACCATTACTATTTTATCCACTGTTTCGTCTCTGAAATTTCAGAAATAGTAAGTAAAGCAGTAAATCCTCACACAGTTCAAACATGAATAGTCTAAATTCTCAGTGCACTCACTGCACTTTTCCCAGAGCTTTCAACCGTATTCCGCAGCCTTCCTCAGCAAACACAATAGGCCCAGTTGTCATCATATGGCCTGAGTGGGAGACACCAGTCATTTATAATGTGTTCTTAATGAGGCAGCAGGCAGCCACAAGATCAGAAGACGAATGATTAGAACCTCCACACACGGTGTGGTTGTTTTTATCTCCTGACTGTCAGCACCAGCTGACCCAGACTGGATCACACTCTGTCATCAGATCAGATCATGGCAGCAACATCATTTCTATAGTCGATCCAGCAATCGTTATGTACGTTATGCCTTTAGCTGGGCATCACACCAACAACAGCATATGAAGACAACTGAAAGTGTCATCAGTTTTCACTCAGGTGTTAACAGATTGTTTCTTCCCGGCTGACGCCTTTTATTTACACTCAGTCGGATTCAACATGAGCACGACATATGCCTGTCTGACCCTCCACAGGCCAGTTCTAGTCAAACAGTGTCGAGTCAAGCTTGTGGAAGGGAACAAGTCAATCTGATGCCGGGGGACTGCCAGTGTAGAGCGCGCTAGCTCGCCTCAAGGCAACACAATCCTCCTCCCGCCTGCTCCCTGTTTCCTCCACACATGAATGAAAATGTTGTGTCTGGTCCCTGCAGAGCTCAGTGACCGGCAAAGGTTTCATAAAAAATGGATCGCTACAATTGGATGGCCACTCTTTTCACTGTTCAGCTCCACAGCTGTGAACAGAAGGTTAATACATTTTATTGTTGGAAAACTTTTATTTCCATAGGTTCTGTCAGGTAGTTTCTGAATAATGGCACAGAGAAATAAGACATATCAGGCTTTGGGTACACACATAACACTTGTTAGTAGGATACATTCAGCTTTAGTTTGCATATGACAAAAAGAAACATAGAATATCACCAGCTTTATCCTTTAATATTGGAGCTGTGCTTAATTTGGTGACACCTTTGGTTACCTGTGGTGGTAAATACTCAGCTGCTGGTTTTTCTCCAGCAGTAGCTACTTTGTCAGGGTTGGAACAGAACAGCAGCCGCCAACAGTCCAACAAGCTTTCATGATCTCACATGTTGCTTTACTGATCAAATACAGGAAACGTAAGCTTTGCATACCTGTAATCATATACAGTGCTGCTTTCCGCATTATGTGAAACACATATACAAGCTTTTGTCATTTGAACCAACTACATGTCTGCTCAAACCCCTATGGCCTCTTGGGTTAAAAGTCCAAATGGACTGAGCAGGAAGAGTCTAAAGGCCACTGTCCCCTTTAACTGCTCCTATTTCTGGCTTGTAACAGAAAAAGAACATCCCGATTCCGATCTCCTCTCTGCTCACTCCTCTTGGATCAACCTCATCCAAATATTAAAACAATAATGCAACGCATTCATCTCAGCAAGTGGGCAGTGTCATAGATAAAGAATTTAATTGGATTCTCTCCATTTCCCCTCTCCGTGACCGCGGAGCACAAGGTCAAGAGCAATCAGTGTAGCAGAGGAAGAGGTGAAGAGGTGAAAAAGTCCGGCTGTGCTACTGTAGTTTCAAGGTCTGAGGGATTACCCACAGAGGTTCATCTGATACAGGCACAGCTGGAGTGCCAAATTTAGCCCGCGATTAGCATCGGCACAGGTGGGTGGGCCGCGCACTCTGAAGGCAAAACACACACTTGGTTAAAAGCTGCAGAGAGTCATCAATTGCACTGACGTCGCATGTGAATGCGGAGCAGAGCTGCACACATGCTCGCACATATATATACTCAGTTATTGCATTGGTTCCATCTGCTATCATCATTCATGCTTCTAAAGAATGGCTGCAAGGTGCCGGAGCAGCACACACACACACACACACACACACACACACACACACACACACACACACACACACTTCCCATTGTGTGAGCTCGACAGAAAACAGTGCTAGGAGAGGAG
>JBBMJY010000014.1:487911-503915 GCA_037833715.1 Toxotes lorentzi
TGTGTTCTATCTGCTATCATCCTGCGTGCTTGTAGAGAGTGGTTTCAAGGTGCTGGAGCAGAACACACACACACACACACACACACACACACACACACACACACACACACACACACACTTACTGTTGTGTGTGTGTGTGTGTGTGTGTGTGTGTGTGTGTGTGTGTGTGTGTCTATTTTCCTGGTCAGGCATCCAGTCACTTTATTTTGCAGCAGGTAATCGCAGGATGACAAGGTATGGGCTGCTCTGATTTACTGTGCGACCATGCCGGGGGGTTAAAAAATGGAAAAGTGATAAACAAGAGTGAGGGAGCACAACCTGAGACCCACCACAGCACAGGAGATGTATGTGGGTTCTATACAAGTATGCGCAGGAGTACATGTTCGTCATGAATCTTAGAAAGGGACAGAAGAGGAGATGAGGTTTTTCTGAGATTTTTTTTTTCTTTCCCTCTTCTCTGGATTGTAGAGAGGGGCACACAGGGAGAACAGCTTAGGATCAGACTGATGACTTAGTTCACCAACGGCAGGTAACGGTACACAAAATCCACAGTCCAGTGCGTGCCTTGTTTTCAAAGCACAGTAAGGAAAACTACAGAAACAACAAAAGAAATGTAAAGGAGGACAAACACCAACATTTTAGTTATGATCTAGCAAATCTATATTTATATCCATCCATTATTTATACCACTTATCCTCTTAAGGGTTATGGGGGTGAGGGCGGAGCCAATCCCTGCCACACCCTGAACAGGTCTGCAGTCCATTACAGGGCTGACATACTGAGGAAAACAACCGTTCACGCTCACATTCACACCTGTGGATAATTTAGAGTCACCAGTTGTCTGTGAACTGTGGGAGGATGCTGGAGACCCTGAAGGAAACCCATGCACGTACAGGGAGAACATGCAAACTCCACACAGACAAGCCCCAGAACCTTCTTGCTGTGAGGCGACAGTGCTAACCAGTGCACCACCGTGCTGTCCAAGCATATTCATATTTCACTTAAATTGCCCTTTAGAGCCAGAAGCAAAGTTTGAGCTTAATGTTACATTCAGTCAAGACTCACGCTGGTTGTTTTCCAGTTAACATATTGATCACTGTCTGTTGTCTGCTTGGTTGGTGTCTAAGCAAATGGATAATTGTGCTGTGAAATGGTGAAACAAGTCTGGCTAAATTAGGCGGAGCGTGTGCAGGTGCTGTTCTGTCCATAGTACAGAGACAAAGCAGGAGCAACTAAACAATACACTCTGACTCTCACAAACGCACTCAGTAAAATCTACTCTAAGGCAAATTATATCACTGGCCCAGGTGATGTAATGTACAAGCCATTCCTCGGTCTAAAATATGTTATCTTAATATTTTCTCCACAACCATCTGGGGACCCCCAGAAATTATCTTGTGACCCCCTTGGGGATCGGAAACCCTCAGGTTGAGAACCACTGCACTATTTAATCAGTCAGTTTGAACCAAACAGTGGTGTAAAAGACATCACACACTCCATTTAATGAGCCTAACTGTTATAAAATCTAAAATACAGTTAAGTATTGTAATTGTGCAAGTGTTCATCGAACCCAAGTTGTTCTAGAGTAACTATACACAAAGTATAGTTACTCTTCACGAGTAGAGAACGGGTGTATAATGTCCCCTCAGACTCATTTATGTATCTATTTATTTATGCTTAATTTTCATGTTTTTTTTGTTTTGTTTTTTTAATTGCATCTCAGGTTGAGTAGTTTTCAAACTCAAAATCCAAACCCCAAAAACTGAATACCCCACCCAGAAGAAAACTATGTCCAAATATTTCTCACATAACTCATTTTTTAAAAAGTAGTCATAGTAACGCTGGCTTGAGGAAATTGCTGCTATTCTGGAGCATGCCACCGGATAGAGGGAATTTACCATAGAAACAAAAGGTGAGAATGTTTACGGACACGTACCCCTTTGACTGCAGTGATGAGCCTGACCCTAACATACCCTGCAGAAAATGAATGGGTGTGAACTTCACTTCCTGTTGCACTGAATTCAAACAAAGGTAGAGTTTGATGAAAGGTGAAAGGTCAGTACGATGGTCATTACACTTTCTCAGTTTCACTGACATATGAAAGACACTTTAAATAACACAGCTGTACCTGTGCTCACTGGCATCATGAACAGCCCCCCACCCCTCAATTAATAATCTTTAATATTCAGCATCATTTTCATTAACAAGAGTCTGTGATTAAATAGAAGGTAAATAAAAATAAAAAAACAAAAAAACAAACACACACACAAACACACACACTTGTACTGCGAGTCCATCCCACTCAGGGTGTTATCTCCACAGGACCACATGTCTGCAGAACTGGAAGGCCTGACTGCACAAACAATACAGTCCCTCCTACCACTGTACTTACTGTACTGTACTTGAGGCCACCCACTTGCACCGGCCCCCTCTATCTGCAGCTCCTACTGTATAGCTACAACTATAGAAAGCATGCACAGGGATTTGGGGTTTTTTGTTTACAATGCTAATCCCCCAGGGAGACCAGGCAAGGGAAAAAATATGATGGTTTGTTTTGGTTGGAAATAGCCAGGGCGTGGGTGTGTAGGCGGCAGCATTCAGAGCTGGGATCAATAGGAGAAGCTGGTGGACTCCACAGCAACAGAAGGGTTTTCTCCAACAGGGCGAGGGAGGTGGTGCAGAAGGGAAGATGGGAAGGGAGATGGGAGAGTGACGGTGAGGTGCAGATGGAAGGATATGAGGTGGAACAGAAGATGGAGGAAATAAGAGTTGAAAAGAGAAGAACTAATGAAGTTAGTAGAGAGGTAGATGCAAAAATAGAAGGACAGGAAGGAAGGGATGGAGTGGGGAAAAGAGGCTGGGAGGGAATGATTTAGAAAGCAGCAGTGCAACACTTTCATGGGATAAATGCACGAAAACAAGGAGAGAAACCGAGGGAATAAACGGGGTGAGGGAGTGATGGATGGAAGAAGTCATTTATACCTTCTCATCACGATAAGTTGACAGTCAAGAGTATAATGCTCAACCCACCTCCCATCCTCCAGAGATGAGCGAGTAGTGCTGGAGGTGCTGCTATTTACCATACGAAGACAGTCTCACTTCTTCAATCATCAGGAAGTAAAGTCTAATAAAGAGTCTTCATTTCCCACAACAATGCTAAAAGTTTGTTGTTTTGCTCGAGGAAACAACTGTTTTTTTTATTTCTTTCTTTCTTTTGGCAGCCGTTTCCTTCTGTTTTATTGCAGTGTTGACTAATGTGGGCGTTCTTCATTGTTTGCCTTCCACATGATTTATTAAGACGGAGGATCAGCTAACAAGACTGTCACGCAGGCGTCGTCGTTCCTTAATTTCATCTATTCATCTTATCGTGGTGGAAGCCAGAAAAAATGCTCCCGAATCCGAGCTCAACACATTCAGCCCAAACTTGAACAGAAGAGGTGTAGAGGAGAAGAAATTACACAGTGTGTTTAAAGTGAGCGGCACGGTGGTGCAGTGGTTAGCACTGTCGCCTCACAGCAAGAGGGTTCTAGGTGCAGAGTTTGCATGTTCTCCCTGTGCCTGCGTGGGTTCTCTCCGGGTACTCCGGCTTCCTCCCACAATCACAAAAACACGCACGGGTTAGGTTAAGTGGCGACTCTAAATTGCCCATAGGTGTGAGTTTGTGCGTGTGTGGTTGTCTGGCGACCAGTCCAGGGTGTACCCCACCTCTCGCCCATAGTCAGCTGGGATAGGCTCCAGCTCCCCCGTGACCCTGACGGATTAAGCGGTAGAAAATGGATGGATGGATGTTTAAAGTCAAAAGGGAAACTAATTCTCCACTGAAGGTGAAAGAAAACAGCTGACAGATACTTGGAGCTCAAAGGTGTATTTTTCAGGAATTCCTCAGAGTGGTCCTTTACCCAGACACACATCCCTCTGTTTTCTCTGTCCATCAGCACTTGATTTTATAACACTGGCCCAAAACTAAAGGATTCACTCATGTACCACATTAGATACCTAGACCCAGGCTTTGGAGAGATTCGCTGTCGTGCTTTAATTAAATGACACAACTTGTAGTGGCTGTTGAAGTTAATAATTGTTTTATATTTGGATTTAAATACTTACACCTCACAAAACCTGAACCCTAAGCATAGATATTTGGCAGACATGGACATGTGAGAATAATTATAATAGTGATGTGTAATGTTTTTGGACAAACAGTGTCACCCTGAGCTCACACCGTGATACAAAGAGTCTTCTTCTATCACGGGAAATCTTCTGGTGTGACACAGCACAAATCACTGCCTTCTACTGTGCCCCGAGGTAAACTGTCCTGTCGGCACTATTGTACTGACTTGTGGGTCGGTTTTATTGACCTGCCTCTGAGCAGATTGACTTGTGGGTCAGTATTTTCTTGTAGATACCCATTCCATTCAAATCCCAAAGCTTTTGGACCCCTCTGTATTCATGATCTTTTTTTCATTGCCATATGATAACACACTGTGGGTGTGTTTAATGGTCATGTTTGGTGGTCATTTGAGAGTGTATTTTTTTTTAATCTTCCCTTGCTCATCTCCACCCATGGTTCCACCCCCAGCTTGCCTACACGAGTCACTGGTGGGGCAGAAAACACTGCTGGGTCAGTCACCAAGCACAGACTTGCAGCAGGTCAAAAAATATTTCCAAGCTCTGCTGGCCGTCCTGCTGACAGGGGCCTCAGATCAGAAAAGGTTTGAATGGGTTGGTTTTACAGGCAGGGACAAACTGTATTTCATTTAGTGTTGAAATGGCTCGATCATTTGTCAATTAGCTGATCAATTAATACATAAAAATGGACCCAACAAGCAGTTACCACTGGTCACTGTGAGGCTCTGTGATCCATGACATCACAGGTCAATAAAACCCCAACACCCCTTCATCTCGCTCTCTTCACTCGAAGCCCAGTGAAGAGATGCCCATGCTCCTCTCTGCAGCATGAGGAGCTGCTGCTGCTGTGTGACCTCTGTGCAGGCTGCTGGAAGCTGAATGCTGCACTGAAAGGAGCCTGCCTAAGATTAACCCACAGTAAACAAGGTAATTTAGCCACAAAGCAGAGTTAGCATCGAGCAGCTAACTCTGTAAGGACAGCAAAGGAGTGACCAGTGACCTTCAGTGACACAGAAACTAGCAGCTGGAGCAGCCTGTTCCCTGACAGGAAGCTTTATTTATTATTTATTATATATTTATTATTATACTATTATAGTATTATTATACTATATAAGCTGCTGCACCTACAAAATGCCTAATGAATAAACAATCTGAAAAACTGAAAAAAGTTTTTATTATAATAATATATTTAATTGACTTACAAAATACGTTTATCATTACAGCTTGAGATTTTATTGATGCTTTAGTGCTCCAGCTGTTGTAAGAAAAATACAGAAGCAGGCATAGGTGTTAAAGCTCAACAGAAACTGAGGGAAAAGGTAACAGAAGCAGAGCTGATCTAGGGTCAGTGATTCCACTGTATAAGCCGCAGGCTCTCTGACATTAAGGCATCTTTGATCTCCCCCACACACACACAAGTGGACATCTCCAATATTTATTTCTCACTTTTGGGATTTCCCAGTTATTGGATAAGAAACAAAACCTACAGCGAGGAGCACACCGGGAAAAAAAATAGGCCATCGATTTGTTCATTTCATTCTTTCAGTTGTGCTGCTGTGTCGGAAAATGAATTATTTAGAGGGGTACCTATTGCCTGGAATGGGGGGGGGGTAGAATGCACAAACAGAGGAGGAGTGAAGAGCCTGTATTCCCCCTGTTGCTATGGATGATATTCTCTTCAGTCCTGCCAACAGTTGTCTCTGACAGCTGCGAAACAGCACAGGATGGAATAATGACTCCCTGTAAGGGTCTGGAATGAAACTAGGACTCTGACAAGATTAAAGTCTGGGGTTCAAGAGATACAATTGACAGTTAATAATTTAATCATTTAGTATATTAAATGTCAGGAAATAGTGAAAATTACCCATTATCATATCCAAGAAGATAAAGTGACATCCTCTGACGTCTTCAGCTATCCAACCAACAGTTCAAAACCACAGTGTTTTAAGACTCTGAATTCTTGTATGTACAACACGCAAATGTTTGGCATTTTCCCTGTACTTCCTTTTGATTGTAAATTAATCATCATTCTTGTAGCCCTTTCTACGCGCTATTAATATTGATTGAACACTCCCAAAAACCCTTAAAGCAGAAAGAACTGTGAAGAAATGAAATGAGAGAAACCAGTGGAAGAGAGAAAAAAGCAGGGGAGGAATGAAAGCCAATTAGAGGATTCTGGGCCGAATTAAAGCGAGAGAGATGGAGACACAGCGAGGGAAAGAGAGAGAGTCAGAGAGAGAGGTTTCATCTCAGGGCTAAAAGGGTCTAACTGGGTCACTGGTTGGATGTGATTACAGTAGTCGGTGGCTTGACTCGCCCCAGAGATGCACCAGCAATTGGATGTTACAAGCTCAGGACAGACAGCACCTGTTAGCTGTGGTATCGAAGACACAGTTGAGCTACAGCTAAAAGCTAAAAAGAAGTTAAAAATAGCTCAAAATTGACCATCCAGCCTGTAAAGTGGAGTTAATAGTACAGTTTACCACAAGGAAAACGAGTCATTTGTGTATGACCCCAAAGAAAAAGGTGAAGTCGGAGAAACTGTGCAGCAGTTGTGCAGCTTGAGAAGAAATGATTTGATTGGAAATGATTTGATTTGCACAGACAGAATTTCTCTGTCTGCGCAAATAAGAAAACATTGTGATACCAAAGAACATACAAGTATTCATTTCTCCCTCTGTGTGTGATTTTTTTTTTTCTCAAAACAGAATCCAGGACATGCGATTTACAGAACAGCACACACTTTGACTTCAGCTGGACTTCAAGCCATTTATAGAGGGTTTTTTTTTCCCGTGTCAGCACGTAGCGGCTGAATTCAAAGCATGCTGAAGATGCCACAGCAAATTTGTGTTTGTTCTCGCAGCAGCGGCTCCAATCTTTAACAGGTAGCGCCGGGCAGAAAGGAGCAGCAAGAACAAACAAGCAAATGAGCAAACGCTGCAGCCGGAGCCGCGTTTGGCAGCCGCAGGTTGGAAGTTCAGGCCTGGCTACTGAATGATTGGAGTGATTATTGGAATGGGCGAGGTGGGCTGGCTGCGTTTTGAAGAATGACCATCCAGCTCCCCTATTGAGGTGTCAGAGTGATTGATTGGCTGCGAGACTGAGCCCTAATGGCTTCATCAGCCACAGGCCGTAGTTCTGGATAGCGTGCACGCACACACACACATACGCGCACACACACACAAAGACACCTACATCTGCACACACTCACACACAAACACATGTACATGCACGTACACAACAGCAACTTGTGTACCTCAATCTCATTCTGTTAGCCCAGCCCTGAAACACTGACATACACCCTGACACCCAGCACTCCCAATCAGTCTCTCCAAAACACACACTAATTAAACAAAGTTGTCTCAACTTTCTTTCTTCTCTTTAAGTGACTGCTCCCTCGCTCTCCCTCCCCATTAACACTCCTTCATGTGGAATTGTTTCTTTTTTTAGTTCATTTGCTTTCCTCTCTTTCTTCCCCGGTTCAATTCCTCTCTCCATGCCACCCCTCTCTGAGCTCATGCTCTCAAGTCTTAACAAGCCAATTAAGACTCTTGATCCCCCCCATCTCTCCCTCCCTCCTACATACCTCTCCCTTTTTTCCATCTATTCCATCTTTTTTTTATCCCCACTCCTTGATCTATTTTCCAGTCATCTCTGAAAATTCCCTCCACTGCTCAACACTAATGCCTCCAATCAGTCCATTGTTTTCTCTTACTTTCACCCAAACTTCCGTTTCATTTCTATAGTTCCTGTAGAGCGTGCACACGTTCAGGACCACCGCCTCCCTCTTTCTCTCTCTCTTTATTATTATCATTATTATAATTTTTATTTTTTATTTTACGACTGGCCTGAAGGCATATCACTGTGTTGGCACTCTCCGGTTGAAAATTGTTCTGCATTTAGTGGCAGTGCTGAACTAACACATCTTGAAAAGCACGGGCAGCCTGTCAGGTGGAATAACAATTGGGAAAAGGAACAAAGTGTCTCCTACACAAGCCAAGAAGTTTAAAACACCTAATTAGATATGGGTACTAATGAAACAACACAACATGCTTCTCACTGGTTTTATGATCTGGTGTTCTTCATTGGTAGGATGACACTGTCTGACATTACTTCCAGAACAATTACAAAAATAACTCACACCATTTCTTGATTTGCAGCCTCTATGTGTAAGGCTGCTGTAGGTTCACTGACAAGAACCACTTGGTAAGGGTCAGTATGTTCACGGTCATAGCAAGAGACAGGAAACAAACAGCAGACCTCTGTGATGTGACACACTGTCGACTCATCCATGCACCCTGAGGTTTTGTGGCCCTATACACAACACCACTTCCGCTGGCTGTGAAACTGGATTATGGTGGAGCCCAAATGGAGCCTGGGCTGGGTCGTCAGTTTCTACAACCCTCCACTACCAACCTCCAGAAACATCTCATCACAGCCAGAGCCTGGGCTCGTTTCACACACAGTGACAGAATACAGTAGTATTCTGTCAGTGTCTCTCTCCCTCTCTCTCTGTTGCTCCATTATGAAGCTCAGCTTTCCACAGACCAGTATCACTGTGCTGATCCAAAGCCATTCAGGTCTGCTGGAGCAGTTATGGATCCACCCCCCCCACCCCCCACCCCCCCTTCTGTTTTCTAATTTGGAGGTTTCACCTTGTGCCACTCTGCCTGGTGTAGCAATCAGAGCCATACATATGGTTTGAATAATTCATATCAATATTTATTAGCAATCTGTCTGGGGGTATAATTAACTAAATAATGATCTAGGAGTCAATTAAAAGCCCCGCAAGCTGCGGTTGGATAGATGGATGTGTGAGAAAGCAGCTCTGCTGAAGAAAAGGAGAACAGGCTTTGTAATGAGGAGAATTAAAGGGCTTGATCGTCAAATCGGCAAGAGACAGAGAAAAAGAAAAAGGCGAGAGGATGGGAGATAAACAGGGATAATGAGAAAACAAAAGCAGAAAAAAGGAGATACGAAAATATAAAGGTAAGCTCCTCAGGAAGGGGAGAGGCGAGGCGGCGGAGGAAAGAGATGAGAGGGCAGAAAAAAAAGATTACAGCAGAGTTCACTAAGTTAGTAGAACTCAATGATGTTTTCCCCCTCATCAGCGCGGCCTGGCCTCTGTAAATCTAAGCTGACCTAAAAGCGTAACGGAAGGGGTTCAAAAATACCCTTCTCGGAAAAATGAATTGGCAAGGCCAAGGAGATAATTGGCTCAACTCTAAACTCGTTATCTGGGAACAAACAATTAGAGAAATGAAGCCGTCCATTAATTAATCTATCTTAAAAGTGCAAGCCTCGGAGGGTCCGGTGCCTCGCCTCTGTCTGCGTGACAGATTTCCTTCCAATTATATGACATTACTGGCAAACCAAGAATCCCAGACTCCACACACTGTGATCCTCAATGACAAGCAGCTCAGTGCTGCCCCATGCAGAAGCCTTAGCTATAATGTTAGCATCCCATTAATTAAAGACAACCTTACCTCCTCATGTTAAACTTGAATTGGTGTTTCGCTGCTCGCTTCACTACTTTTTTTTGTTGTTGAAATCACTGTGGTTTGACTGACTGTGTATTTTCCCTTCTCCTCCTGTTTTTTTTTTTTTTTTTGACAGCTTGTCTCTTATTTCGCCTGCAGGGTTTCTCTTTTCTGGGCCTACCTGATGGTTACATCACCACAACGCCCTGGGGTTGTTCTTCTCTCTGCCTTAGGTCTGTCTGTGACTAAAGTCATAACTAGACAAGGCAAAGCAATTTAAGATGGTGTATTCCACTATAAAGCCAAAAAGAAAAAACATATATATATATATATATACATATATATATGATGTAGCCTAGTGTTATGTATGAGGTCAGGCAAGGTTCAACTGGCATAATTAAACCAACAGCTCCTGAGTCACATAACAGACTGTGTTTTGGAGCAGCACTCTGAGCATCAAAGGAGACAGTTTCCCCCAGACATCAGGTGTGTGCGCCAACGGTTCGCTCTTACACAGAGCTGATTTATTTCCCACTTAACATGGTGTGCATAAGCAAATCTCAGAGTGTCTCCAGCAACACCATCCACATTTAGGACACGCAAAACGCTGTATTAGGTTTCAGTAACAGGCTCTGAGCACTTGCACACTTGCTTTAAATTAGACATGCCTGTGAGTACTTTGTGTTTCTTATGCATCTGAAACCTTGCTTTGCAAATCAGTGTTTCATTGGCCATTAAGTGTCTTTATGATGAATTTGGATTATCTGTTTTTATCTGTTTGATAAACAGATACAGGTCACATGGAACCATGCCTTTGTAAATGTCAATATTAAAACAGAAGGAATGTTGAGTGATTCCAAGTCACACTGGCATTACTTTATAAAAAATATATATTGACATACTGACAGATGTTTCCTTACAGTAAGTCCTGACCTCAGTGTTCAGAGCCAGCCACGCGTTTGACCCAGCACAGCATCTCCACTATACGCTCCCCCTCCACGACAGAGTGAGGCTCGCTGTTTACGAGGATGTTAAGACAGTCATTTCTCTCCTTGCTGATAGGAGCACCGTTTATATATATACACACACACACACACGCACTCACACACACCTCTGTACAGACAGCCTCAGTGTTTCCACATACTAATTAGAGGACGGTTAACGCCAGAACAGCAGTGGGCTGAAAATGAGACAAATCACCACGATCATCACTGTCTCTGTGTGTCATCCATTAGAACTCACCACCATGTGCCGTCTGCACGACGGCCAACCCTGTCTCCTACAGATTCTGACTAACTCAACTACGCTGCAGCAGCAAATATGTTTCGTATGAAAAATAACTGTGTAACTCACAGTGACTTCAGACACAACCTGTTTACTGTTTCCTGTTAACTTCTTTTATTGCCTAAAACTAACCATAGATGGGACTCTGGTCGGGTCTGAACCTGGTCTCTGATGTGACAGTTGTGCTCTTCGTTCACCCCCTCATCCATCCAAACCACCTCCTGAGGACTGCGCTGCTGTACATTTCCTCTGAACCTGTTAAGTTTCTAACTAAATGTGTTTGCTGTTGCAGATTAACTGTGTAGAAACATCATTTCTAGGGGACATGGTTGCAAAAGCACAACATCAGTTAATGATGCCTGGGGTGACACCACCTGGTCCAGGTGTGTCCACTATAGGACACAAAGGAGGATTAATCCACGTCACAGTGACAGCACTTATTACTATTAAATTCTTTCATATTACAATCACCACTCCTTCCTCTTTTACTGATTCTACTGCCGCTGCTCCGGCAACTCAAAGAAATAGTGGAAAATAAAAGATTCCAACATAGCCAGTGTTTCTATATTAGTAAGCAGATGAATGCCTGTTTGAATGCATTCAGTCGACCAATTAACTGTTCCCACACACACCAGTAATTCAACAGAATATATAACAAAGACACACAGTGAGTCTGTAACTTAACCCAGTTCACTGTGTAAGAGTCAGCTCAGGTCTGGTCCATCCTGTCTCAGTCACTTAGATTATACTTAATAATTAGTATAGATAGAGTTTTGTTCTGAGGTTCTCTCAATTGGGAATTTAGTTGAGTCAGAAATAAGACCTGGGACTGAACAGTCCTACCACGCTGGTGAATCATTTAACCAATAAAACCAAATCTGGATAACCCTGGCAGACATATAAATCAATCAAGAACAAAAATTAGTAACAATTTATCTGTACTTGCTAAAAACTATCCATAAACTAACATGGACGTTGCTCTCTCACTCATAGAGGTCATTCAGTGGCTCCACTGATTAGGGATCATATAAATGAAACACCAACATGCATGTGATAAAATTGTGGGAGCTGCAAATGCAGTCAGATGAACAGTCACATTTCAGTCAGTCTCTGCTGTCAGTCAAAGGTCGATGGCTGCATTTACACTTATGGCTGTTTTTATATCTGATCTGTCCAAAACACATGAAGTGGCTCAGTGTAAATAGGGTTTTAGTTCAAGTCTGGATATAATTAACTTGGCCCTTGGAGGCCAACTTGAGTCATCAACTCCAAACACAACCCACTGGCTATCAAAAGCTTCTATGCAGCTTCTATGATTCATAGCAAATCTAATTAAAAATAATAAAAAGAGAGGTAAAAAGAACAAGCCAATAAAAAAGTGTAAAACATTCAAATATAGCATCAGCAATCCATCACAAGTAAGAGCAGATTTCTAAACTCAGGCCAAGCCAGGTGCAGACAGGCTTGCACATTCAGACATATTGTCCTCTTTGATTTGATTTGCCTTCCTCTGTGTGAGTGTGTGTGTAGACATGTGTGTATGTATTAGAATGAGGTCCGTGTTTTTTTTTTTTTTTTTTTAATTCAGCTCTTGTCAGAAGAGGTTTGGTAAATATGGTCTACAGAGCTGTTCCACACTCTGCTACTTTATGAGCTCTCTCAAGTTGGAGACATAATTCTGTTCAAGGTAGTTTAAAAGTCAGGGAGATGCCGGAGGGGCGAACGAGGCGAGAGACGAGCCGCACACACACACACACGAACACACACACACACACACACACACACATATGCACACAAGCACACATGTGAGAGGAGAGGGAGAAAGGAACTAAAGTAAGAGGATGTGTGTGAACAGTCAGAGGGGTGAGGTCCAACCCTCATCTCTCTTTTCTTTTGTTCCCTAAGCGTGGACTTGCTGTTCTAAACTTTGCAGCATATGAACTTCCTCCATATGAAATGACCTCTCTTGCCAAACCCCACCCGCTCCTCCCAAAAAAAAAAAAAAAACATTCTCCACACGGCACCACACTGCTCTCAGGCTCTTTCTGCTCCGACCCGAGACTTAAAAAGATGGGGAGCTGAGAGTGATGAAATAAAGACACGGAACAGATCCACATGTCTGATCCCGCAGAGAAAATGATGGGGGCTACGCGGCGAAATCGGGCCTGAAACATCTTTGTTGTCAAAGATATTCTGTAAAATGAAGAATACATGAGCACTCATAAGAATTTCACTCCGTTTCTGTCAAACTTTCATCCTCTGCTGATCAAAAAAACGTGACGCGCTGCTTCCCTGCTGGACGCCTGCCTTCAGACACGCGCGACACGACTGCGCTTTTTGTCTTGTGGGCGATTATGTTTGATCTCTGGGTATGAGAACATGCAGCAGTAACAAGTTTAGAAGTTGCTGTGCCCTGCATGTATCGTGCATTAGCACCACTTTGGGATATAGGCACCAACACTTCTCAGGGTTTAATGAGCAAAAACTAAAGCAGAAGGAAATGAAATCCACTCACTGTTTATGGGAGGATAAAAATGGTCAGCATCTTGAGGTTTTAAGTCTCCTTGCTGGTTTAGAGTTTTTTAAAACAGAGATGTAGTTGAAATTTAACGCTTCACCTAGTGACTGTAATCTTCCAAGTTTCAACTGGCACTTGTTTGGGGGACAGGTGTCATTTCAGGTGGGCTTTACAACAGATGATGGGAATAGATGGGTCTGTGGATCCAGCAGCAGATTAGTAGGCCTGCAGACGTCTTACACAGCCAATCCCTGCAGACTTTGGGTGAGAGGTGGGGTGCACCCTGAACAAGTCTCCAGTCTGTCACAGGGCTGACATATAGAGAAAAACAACCATTCACACTCACATGCACACCTATGGACAATTTACAGTCTCCAGTTAACCTAATCTGCATGTCTTTGGACTGTGAGAGGAAAACTGGAGGACACAGAGGGAGCCAAGACAGGTACGAGAATTCAACACTGGCTCGGATTTAAACCCAGAACCTTGATCTGCTGTGAGCTAACCACCCCCATCTGCTTATATTTAATTTTCTTATCACACTTGAATAAGCCCAAAGTTACATGTTGATTAGGAGCCTCTTTGAAGAATGAAGAATTTTTGTTTCACTTTTTGACTTTTGCTATTTAGCCACCTCACATGTTGGACAGTAGTCCCCCACATGTAAATCGAGGTGAACCAAATCGAAATACAATGAACTGTGAACACCGAACAATATTTCACTGCACCATGACCGACACCACCTGAGTGACACACTGCTATCGTGTCACCTAACTTTTAGCAGCCTCACTGTGGGAGGCAGGAGCCTGGGCTGAAAAAGTGAAACCGCATGGTAAAGAACAGAAGGGTTAAGGATGACTAGACAGAGAAACATGCACCAGAGTGTTGTGTGTAATTGGCAATGAAACAGTGGCCATTATTACTCTAAGCATGTCCATTTTTGAATCAAATTGTCCCCACAGCACCAGATAAGAGGTAAGAGCCACAGTATTTTTACCAGCATCAAACTCCCAACAGAATAGCTATAAAATCAATGACACAGCATGAAGAAGCAACAGTTCCACTTATGAATGCTGTGAAAAAGTCAGTCTGCAGCAGGCTTACTAATGAACACTTACGTCAGTGTCTCCATCTGACCATCACACCTGTGTTGTCAAAGACTTGGTTACACAGTGAAAGCATCGCTTGTCCTATTAAACACAGAAATATGATTCGAATGCAAATTCTAAAAGTCTTTAGAACTTAAACTTAATCCAACTTTCCAGGAAATGTGACACAGTGGAACATTTTCAAGAGGACCGCTAAAAGTCACAAACATGCCAGAAAACAGGGCTAGTAAACAGCAGAAAGCAGCATGGAGGCCTATGTTATGCTGATTACTTACTCTCACCTCGCTACATCTTGCAGTGTTGGATCCTTTCACAACTCCATCTACAAACAGTAATAACCAAAGCCCAAACATGTGCACAGAAAACATCTGCAACAATACATGGACAATTATTCTTGATTCTATAGCACCTACGAAAACCAGGAGAGTCAAACCAACTCGCAGAACATCTTGGCTAAATAACAACACCAGAGAAATAAAGAGGACATGCAGACATGGGGCCTGGAGGATGAATTTAGGTCTGATCCATCAAAACATGCATTCATGTGGAAGTTAGAGTCCTGAGACCATCGGTTTAAGTCTCAAGCCCCTTATTTCTGTCTTCAAATCTGCATACTGAACGACAAATGACCCACTCAGAACGACTGAGTTGAATCTCCATGCAGGTATTTATATCACAATACGATAACATTAAGAAATTCATGTATTTCCTTTTTTTCCTAAATCTCCAATTGTTTATTTTATTATTTGGTCCAGTTTTAATAAATTAATCCTCAGTGGATGTTTGACAAAAAAAAAAAATAGAAATATAGTTTATTTAAATATACACAGAGTTTATTTATGCATGCGATATGAATAAATTTGCCATGCCTTCGGATGCTTCCGGCTACTAGCCACTCCATCCTCCACTGTCGGTTAAGGCGTTCCTCATTCAATTAATGCGAGAAAAAAAAAAGAAAGAAAGAAAAAGCGCACCGTGCTAAACGCGTGTTCTCCCCATAGTCCTCAGCACATGTTGTGAGGGCTGGAGTGTAACTACAAGTACATGAGACGGAAATGTCGGCTCTTAAATCACCGCCCAGCGATCATCCTAACCAGTCATAAATCACACCACTGTGCCCTATTTCACCCTAATTAGAGCCCGATTATGTCCTATCATAAAACATAACTGCGCCCACCATTAATTAGGCCTTGATAGCCCTCTGTGGAACTCTAGAGGCTTTTCTGGGGCCATATGTTGTGTGTGTGTGTGTGTGTGTGTGTGTGTGTGTGTATGCGTGTTTAAACAGTGAGAGAAACAGAAAAAGAGCTACACAGAAAATGATGTGATCCTACAAGAGGATGCCACAGAAACCTTCTTATCTTCACCTTCAACTCTGTTCCCTGCAGACAGTCGTGCTGTTGCTCATCGGAATAAAAGTGTGTGTGTGTGTGTGTGTGTGTGTGTGTGTGTGTGTGTGTGTGTGTGTGTGTGTGTGTGTGTGTGTGT
>JBBMJY010000014.1:504015-524252 GCA_037833715.1 Toxotes lorentzi
AGAGAGAAGGGTGTGTGTGTGTGTGTGTGTGTGTGTGTGTGTGTGTGTGTGTGTGTGTGTGTGTGTGTGTGTGTGTGAGAGAGTTAAGAAGAAGGTTGGGGGGGGGCAATACCTTTGAAAGCAGGGTTAAGAGCTTTAGCCTGGCTGCCTCACCCCACACCTGAGCCATGTTCTCTCCCACACTGCTGAGAGATAAGCTGAGGCTCTTCAGCCCAGCATCCTCTCTGAGGCAGCACTGACTGGATAGCTGGAGCAGCTTCAACGTCTTAACGTTTGTTTGGACTTTCAGTAAAAAACACTGAACTTCTCTATTGTGTGGATGCTGTACAATGTACAAGTTCATGATCTTGTACATTCTAAACTGAAGCATACACACACACTGTTTTAAGTGTGTGAACAAGCGACTAATGCTGTTGTTTCTCTGGAAAGGACAGTCTCCCTTATTCTGTCTTGTTTTCAACACACTGAGACAAGATAAACTCCGCAGGGAACGAGCATCATTATTTCACACTGACTAAGACTTTGATGTTTTATAAGAAAATACATGTTCCAGTTGTCTTGAATCAAGACAATAAGCCGATCTGTGCATTAGCATCAACAGAATAACACACTTTCAGACAAACTCTTGACTCAGTGGTTTAAAAAACTGGTGAAAATATTTGACTGTGTTGGTTAACTTGTTGTTTGTTTGAAATTAAAGCTCTGTAACACATTAAATTCATGTCAGATGGTTGAGTTCTGCCTTTAAACCTGCACACAGGTATATGCTACAAGCATGTGCTACTCACTCCGTCTGTAGCAGAGCACAGTATATCTCCCCCATGTGTCTCCCCTGCAGCTACCTTCTTAATTAATCTCTCATTAAGCTAATTATCAGCAGCGCATTATCAGCAGAGTAGACCCCCACCGACCCTCCCCACCTCCCTCCCTCCCCCGCCCCACTCCATTTGCTGCAAACAACACACCTTTAAAAAAAAAAAAAAGGCGCTTGGTTGTGGAGGCAGATGAACCTTCCAAATTTATACCACGACTGCCACACACACACACACACAGACACACACACAGTCATAATAAATGAACTTTTTTTTGGATGTGGGGAAGCAGCACTTTAAATGATGCTGCAGATCGTTTCCAATGACAGACATAATGTGTGTGCGTGTAGTTAAGGGTAAACCAAGCGTGACGTTGTTTACACACGTTTTATATTAATAAAGATGAGAATATGTAGAGCAGCTGATGCTTTCAGTGACTGCAATCATCCATTCTTATTTATAACTGTGAAGACAGTGACATTCATTACATCCTCAGCTTCACTGTTCCTGCTGAGAGGATTGTGTGAATTGTGCGGCCGTTGCTTGGTGTTCTGTTTCCAACAAAATCCATTTATATTCTGCTAATTGTTGTTATGTCAAACACGTTAATCAGGAAATGTGTTTCCCGGATGTCCTGCCTGTATCATGTTAACTGCACATGACTTTCCAATCTTGGAAGTGAGGGGGAGAAGGCTGGCTGAATGGACAAAGCCTAGGATTTAGATGACAAAGACTGGGATTCTGTTATTATGTTTACATAAATGTAATTCCGTTTTTTTAATGATCTTCTTTTAACACATGATTCTCTTCGTGTGCTTGTGTATAGGCTTGGTCTGTTTTTATCTACTTTTTTCAGTAGGCTTGGTTTAAGTTTGAATTTGTGTGTGTCCCAGTTGGAGGGGCAGCAGCTGAGCACTTCAGCCAGGCGTTACAGCTGACTCAGGCGGTGCTTTAGTTTTCTTTTTAATTAGTCAACGAACTCCACAACTTCCCACATAACCCCTCGCTACTAATTGGGAAGCACTGCATTACCAGAGAAGGCTGCTGATGAAGCGTCCATCCAAATGTGGTTCAGTTGCTTCGAAGATAATAACCCTTTCCCCTAGAAACTACATGAATGTGTTTTTTATCTGTTACAAAATTGGTTTTGCAGTTACGCTGTGGTGACAAACATCATCACTGGCACTGGAAACTGTACCAGAGTTGCAGGAAGGTGGTCAGGGTGGATGGAAGAACACAAGACTGTGACACCAGAGTCTGGAGTTTCTCATCCACAGTGACTTGTCAGATACGTTAACGTTTTCTCATATTATAATTATCATTTTGGATATACTGATATCATAGCATCTTAAAACTTTCTGACCCCGGTCTATCCATGGATGCTGTGGATCATGTGTGAACTTGAGGGGATGATGGATGTGTCATGTGTGTTGTATTAATACTCCTGATCCAGTGAGCTGGGCTGATGGTCTACTCAGTTTCTCTTTCAGGCCCCAGCACAATGATGTCTGTCCTCTGGTCTCTGCCAGGGTTTTGATGGCTGTAATTGAAAAAGTTTTTTACTGTGGCTCAGAGTCTTAGCAGCACTGCAGGAGGTGCATTCGAGGGTGAAAAGGGTCTAGATGGCCATGGGAGTGTCTCTCTGTCTGTGTGTCGGATTGGGGACCAAGGTACGTGAGTGTGCCTTGGAAGTTTCCATCTGCTTAGTGGTACTCTTACATGTCATAAAGACGTGCTGGTGTTAAAAAAGGAGCAATTACAGTTTAAATATCACTCCAGCGGCAGCACTGTGTCGCTGCTTTTGTTAAGGAACCTTCCCCTTCTTCGAGTTCTACATCAGTCATTCAGGGCACATCACTCTGCCTTCTATGGAGTGAAATAACAGCATTAAGGAGAGTTCCTCTCTGCCTTCAGACAGGACTGACTGCAAGCAAAGAAACACATTTCTGTGGCATCCACTATACCGTGATATTATGACTCTGCCATCTCACAGCATCCTTATGGACAAAATAACGGACAGGCCAACATTTTTATTGTTAGTCATTTTTATCATTTAGATATTTTAGGTCTTGTGGTGGGAGGTGGAAATACCAGGTGCTGATTTAATTGCTTGTAAATTGGATGGATTTATACAGCGCTTTGTAAGTCTTATCGACCACTCATAGCACTTTTACACTACAACTCACATTCACTCATTCACACGCACAGATAGTCACATCGGGGGTAGTAATAACGGACAAGCAGACTGGAGGAGTCAGGGATTGAACCACCAACCTTCTGATTAGTGGACAACCCGCTACACAGCCCGAGCCACAGCCACCAAGTGGCTTTATTTTCTTTTCTAAAGACCAAACAACTTCAGCTTCATCAGATATTCTTCACCTTCATGAAACTAGATATAGATATAGATATAGATAACAACATTAGTTTCACGTGTGCTTTTCCTGCTATGACAAGTCAAAATGTCTGCCATAAAAAACACAGGTCTATTAAATCCCTATTACCAGTTGTACTCAATTTTTCTTTCTGCTGATGTTGTTGTGCTATGTTCTGAACAGGGGCATTGTGCGTTTTAGAAGACTTCTGCAGACTCTTATTCTGAAGTCAAACCGCAGAAGTTTTCTGAGGATATAGTTTTCTGAGGAAATAGTTGAACCTGTAAAAGCATTTTGCGAACCCTGAAGTCTATGTTCAAGAGCAGTGAAATTCTGTGAAAGCTTCCTTCAGGCCAAACAACACCAAGAAGGGATTTATAAAGATATATGTGATGGTTCATACTTAAAAAGTAATGATTTGTTTTCCCAGTAAAAACATGCCCTACAGATTCAACTTCATTATGATGGTTTTGAGACTGCAAATCCCTGAGGTTCAAAGAGGGGGGGCAGGGGTGGGGGTGGGGTGGGGTACACAAACGTGGTTGTATTTACTTTGTATTGAGGAACCTGCCCCAAAATGAAATTCTGTATTGATGAATATTCATGTTGTGGCACTCTTTCACTCACAAGACCTGAAGATATATGGATTTTATGAAATACTAATGACTCTCAGAAAAGGTAGGAATACAAGTTCCAGTTTACCATTGCTGGGGTTTGTTATTCAGTAACAGGTGATAATCTAAGTTTACACAGGGTGTTTGGTTATGTTGAGTCCCTCAGTGTTGTTGCAGATTTTGTTTAAACACTAAGGATACACCAATACACCTCATAATTATACAGTTGACATTCAATTTGCTTGAAGGTGTAGTACAGTACAAACTGAAGCTTGCCTTTCAATACCTTGTCAGTAAGTAGTATCTAAGGTACAGTAGAGAAAACAATAAAAATTAAAAAAAATGTATCTTTACCTTATGTATCTGTCTAAGTAGAGAAGTGTGCACTGGTAACGTCAGTTCACAGGACAGATAGCTGTTTAGCTGCTCAGCCACAGCACATTACACAACAAGTAAATGTCAGGTGTGGTTAGATGTTGGTGTGATCACTAACAACACACTGTCTGCCTACGACATGAAAGCAAGTTTGTTTACTTTGTGTCTTGTTCTCCGTGGTGTAACAGCAGCATCTGACAGCCTGCCAGCTATTGTCAATCACACACACACACACACACTGACACACCCCTCCAGCCTGCTGAGATGAGAAGGAGATTACTGTTATTTCCATTTTTCTCCCTTTTAACAATAAAAAAAAGTCTTAACAGTACATTTAAACTAAAGACTAGGTCGAGACCTAGTAAACACCTGGACCACCTTTATCAGTTTGCTTCTCTCCTCCTCTCTGTGCTCACATAAAACAGTCATTTAATGCAGCTGAATTCTGATTCTGTTCCAATTCACATTTCTCTGTTTCTGTGTCAGACAACGCAACACGTATGAAACAGCAGTTAGAAGCACAGTCAGCCGCTGTGAAGTCAAATGAATGAGACACATAGAGAGGTGTGTCTGAGGAGGAGGGAAAGCCTGACCTCGCGATTTCCCAAACATTTACTATTGGCTGGACTACAGCAGCAGTCACAAATTATTTTTGAGTACAAAAACAGAGGACTGAGGCCAGCTGAAGTCTAAGCAACACCATTTCTTGACAGGTCAGGCTCTGGGTCTCTGTGAAGCGCTTTGAGACTATTTTGATTGTGGAAGGCGCTATATAAATAAAACTGAATTGAATTGAATTGAATTTCTCACAAGTCAAAGACTGCAGGTTCTGTATCTATATCTTATATTAGAGGTCTGTCTCTAATATAAAGATCTGTCCTGGACTCATTTATCTTAGAATATGAATAAACCAAAGATGTCAGGCTTCAGCTCTCAGCAGCTATCGTATACTGTACTTCTACATTAAAAGCACATTTATTGAAAATGCATCCAGCTCCTTATGCCTCATAAAACATAATAGAATTACATTATATGGAGCTGGCAAGTGTTGAAAATGTGGTGAGAAGCTGTCAGCAGATGAGCCAACTGCAAACAAAGTGTTTTTCTGCTCACTGAGGTCAGACACAAACACAACACAATTATAAAAAACTGCAGGAGAAACTGCACTACTCGGCTCCTCCCAGACGTGTATCACTCTATCAATATTAAACACAGGCATTTTTATCATGCTCTCCCTCCGCACCTCTCTGCCAGGCAATGGCCTAATTGACCCTAAATCTGACAGTCCGCTCAAAGCATTGGAAAAACAAAAAACAGTCCACAAAAACCTTCCCATCACAGTCTCTTCCTCCTGGATCCAGGTTTATGGGTTGTAAAATCCCCAAAGCTTAGCTAATATGACCCACATTAACATTTTCCCCTATGGTGTCGTCCTCACAGAGAGACGGGCTGATAGGGTTTAATCACCAGCTGTGTGAAAAGCGCTCCCAGGCTTCAGTGTTCAAATGTGTTAGCAGATGATGGACAGCGGGTGGAAATGGAAATACCAATGTGGCGACCAGTGCTACTGTGAGCCACATTTAGCTGACATGACGAGGGCCATTCAAATCTGAATGCACAGTGGACTGTATGGAGTGTGTGTGTCTGTCTCTGTCTTTTTGGATAAACATCCAATATATGGTCCCAGAACACATGACTCCGACTGACAGCAGCTGCTCTGACCGTGGCAGAGTTTTCTGCCCATGTTTCTACCTGCAGTCAGTGATCACATTCCCGCCCATGACGACAACTTTTCAAGCAGCGGTGACAACACTTCTACCCGCGGTGCTAATGTGTCTGTCCATGGTCGAGCCCTCTGAGCAACAGTGAAGATATTTGTAACCCTCGGTGATAACGTGTCTGGCAACAAGTCAAGTCAATTGTTTATATATCTCAGGACAGTTTTCATATAGAGCAGGTCTAGACCATCTGCCTGGACCAGCCGAGTGGAGACAAGGGAGAAATACAGTATAACACAGGTTCCACATAGAGGGGGGAACTAGAAAGCAGAAGGTAACATGTCAGTGCTGTTTTATACTATTAATAATAATAATAATAATAATAATAGACCCTATTATTATGATATACCCCTAATGCAGTGTAAAACAACAGGCTGGAAATAACAGCCTACACGTGGATCAGAAGTCATAAAGTCATTCATTTAAAAACATCAACAGAACCACTGACAAACAAAATCATGTGGGCTGGTCACACCTAGCCCATACCAGAAGCATGTAATATATTCACTATATGTGCCCATACTAACCCGGTGTATCCCTACATCACTGACATGACATTTGTCCCCACAGTCAGGATGTGAGCTCCTTTGATAACAATCTTTGCAGGCACAGGTAACATTTCCAACAACTGTAATGCTGTTTCTTCCCAGATACCTGTGGTGTGGATGTTTCCACCCGCAGCAATGACATCTTTGTGACAGAGCAATGATGATTCCCAGCAGCATAACCTGATGTCTTGGTGAGAGCATTTCTACCACCAGCTCTGACACTTCATGAAACATGTATTCAAGACATACACTGTGTGTTTCTCCCTACAGCAATGACGTTTTTTTTTTTTTTAACACTGGTGACATTGCTGAAACATGTCTCACTTTGTTGGTGACATATTTTCCAAATTTCACTGCCATATTTACATGACTTTTCCACATGGATGATATTACCAGATCCAGTCCTAATGCATGTTGTGCATTTACACCCTGATATATTTTCAGCCACATTACAGAGCCGTTAAATGACAGGTAATCAGTGACATAGTACTGCTAACCTGAAAAAAAGTTAAACAGTAATTTAATGCATGTAGACACCTATCAATATGAACATACAGGCATAAATTCAGTATTTAGAGATATGAATATGTATTTTTTTTAACCATTTTAAGCATCTTAGGCTTTAGGCTATAGGACCAGCACTAGTAAAACCATGTAACTTGCATATTGATACTTCTGAAAAGTGGCTTAGACATCAGAGTTGTTTTTTGTAGCAAATGACAGCAGTTTTCAGCTGTGTTAGTTGCTAAGGATATCAATAATGCCTCAACAACCTGACATTATGTGACGCCAAACCAAATGACAGCGAACCTGATGCGCTGCGACACCCTCACAGAGCTGCGGTGACACCAGCTATCAAAAGCACCGACACATGATTTATATCTGGGGACTTAAAGTTCACTTAGGGAGCCATGAACAGCATGCAAATAAATGCCACACTGCAATGGCATTGTCAAAACAATACGGCAAACTAAACACCGATGCCAATAACCAATTAGGATCAAAGTCCTCTCAGAAAGATGGGGACTGATCAGGTCAGGGCCGTCTGCGGGTGTGTCTGCAGGGGGTGGGAGAGGCTCCCCGCCTTTGCTGTGGCTGGGAAGTGACATTTACAAGCAGTAAGCCAGGACTGAAGACAGACCATGAAAAATGGATATGTGGATTTTGTGTTGTGGGAATGGGTGACGATGCCTGACACACACTGTGTTTAACATGTCAGAGCAGCGTCAATCAGCAATTAGCTAAGTGGCCTCTCCGATCAGGGGCGTTCTGTGATGCAGGAGCCAGTTCCGTCAAACTTGTGATTCTGCAAAGTGAGATCATTTTTCTTGCTCTTGCTCTTTGTGACACATTTTACACGTTGTGGGCCGTGCCATCATTTACCTTGCCCACTGTACAGTGTGTTTAGTTTGCATATAAAACTAAAACAAAACCCTGCATCTCATTGTTTTGTTGAGCGCTGTTTTCAGTATTTTTTAATCTACCTTGGTGAGATTTGACAGGACACGCTGCATCGATCCAGCCCTAAAACTCCTAAACTTCTCAAATCAAGAGCTCCACACAGCTGTTGATGTTTGAGCCAACAGGGACAAGAAGCACATCACTGGACAATTTACACAAAACGGGGACCATCAGAAGAATCCCAGACACATCTTTATATTGTCAGAACATCTTTCTTGTATTATCAAGTTACGAGGAGTTAGGACATACCACTGAACGCCTTAAGATCTTTGCTAGTTTCATCAATAACAATCTGCTGGACATTATAAATTAATATCATAATATTAATAATATGTAATCACCAAGAAAGGTCTAACATGAGATGGTGGAGTAGCTCTGTGCCTGTGTGTGTGTGTCTTTTATGTGTCCTTTTATGAATCTTGTGAAACATACTGTGTATATCATGTTGTCATTTTCACATCTATGCAGCGTGCAGACAGATTTATCCGCCACCGATACCATAAAATATTAACAGGGCATAGGAAGTGGACTAAATAATACAAAACAGGAGAAAAAAACACTTTTAAATAATTGAACACCGTATCAATTTTGAAAGTGGTATGAACACAAGAAATACAACACATGGAGTGTAGCTCCACACTAATGAGTATTGGAGGTAACGCACTGACTGACTGAGCTTTAGTTGGGAGTCATTCTGATGTGGAGAGCCACTGGGTTTAAAGAGCAAATCAGCAGCAGCTTAAAATCTTTTGTTGGCTGACCTTCAGTCGGAGCGGCAGTGATGCAGAAGTGTGTTCCAGGCTGTGGTTTTGGGTTTGGTTAGAGGTGCAACAGAGCACACTGGGTCTGATCACACCCAACCAGACCCAGAAATAACCTGAAACTCTGAGTTAGAGAGGGCAGTACAACTGTCAGCAAAGTGACTCTTTAAACAGGGGGTCCAAGAGTGAGGTGGGATTTTTAAAACGAAAATGAATTAAGACCATGTACTAGTAGTAGTACTACTACGACTACTTGATACTGGGAATAACATTACTGATTATTGTAATTCTAAACTTGCAGTTGAACAGACTGGACTCTATATGTTATTTCATTTCATCTAATGATCTGTTTGTTTATTTATTTATTTATGTTTAATGTCTGTTTGCTTGTTGTGTGTGGGCTGTTTGTACGCGTGATTTGTTCGGTCTAGATGTGCTAACAGGCCGAAGGGGTCGAGGCGGGGGGTGGATGTGGTGGTGTGGTTGTTGTTTACTGTTTTGTGTGTTTCATACTGTTAAAATTCAAAAAGAATTTTACCCAAAAAAAAAAAAAAAGAAAGAAGAAGAAATGCGAACTTAACACTAGATCCACTTTTAGTGAATAAATTCTAAATATACTCACTTTATTATTACCATCAACTGCTTCAGTCCAATCTTTGGCGTTCAATGCAACAGTAGTTCTTTGAGTAGTCTAATACAAATCTATGCTGTTGCTTTGTGCTTCATGTGGTAACAGACAATGTCATTTTGCCCTAACCTCAAATAAATAAATAGATCAACAAAACAGGCTAATACAATTTTAAATCAGGCTGGCAGGTACAGTAAGGCTTGATCTCCAATCAGATGACAATTACTGCCCTTACTTTGTAATTAGTAGGACACACTCCACCCTGCTGCTGAGTCACACACACACAATCAGAGAGTAATTAGTAGGATGTTCCCTGCCCCATCGTTTAATCAGAGACAAGACCCCATCTGACCGCTCGCCTCTCATCATCCCACAGGCCTAATGAAACAGCAAGAGAGACCGAATTGGACAGCATGTGCACGAGGCCATGTGCATGCAGGTATACACACACACACACAACCTCTCCCTCTATCTCTCCTCATGCATCTACCTGCCACTTTGTCCGTTCAATTCAATCAGCTTTATTAGCAAGAATATTAGAAGAAGGGCTTTGTGTGTATGTGTCTCTCCAGACTTGTGCAGGTTGTGTGTATCTCATTATGTGCTGTGGGTAACAGCATGATGGCGAAACACCTCCTAAGGCCTGACCTCCATGTACCTGTCACAGCAAAACAAGCTGCCCCCCCCCCCCCCCCCAACCCACTCCCCTCCTCTTTTTTCCTCCTCTATAAAAAGGCCAATCGTCCTCCTCTGCTCCTTTTGATCCCTCGCTCCCTCCCCAGTGTCTGTGGTTCTCGGCTCCATCTGTTCTCTGCTGTGTATCTGAGGGACCATCCTCTGCCTCCTTTCTATCCCTCCGTTCTTAGTTCGTCCTCTGCACTTTTCCTCTCTTCACACAGTTCTGTTCGCATACTGTCTGGTTAATTCAGGCATTATCATTGCCATTTTTGTCTGTGCTGAACTGAATGAAACTGAAAACAGCTGTTGCAGATGTTGATGAAACAGCAATATGAGGTACACTCGCTGGCCACTTTATTAGGTACACCTGTCCACAGCCTACCTCAGTATTGTTGTTGACCATGTTCATCCCTTTATGACCACAGAGTACTCATCTTCTGATGGCTGCTTCCAGCAGGATAATGCTCCATGCCACGAAGCTCAGATCACTTCAAACTGGTTGCTTGAACATGACAGTGAGTTCACTGTACTCAAATGGCCTCCACAGTCACAAGATCAGTAGCTGCGTGATGCTATCGTGTGAATATGGACCAAAATCTCTGAAGAATGTTTCCAGCACCTTGCTGAATCTATGCCACGAAGAATTAAGTCAGTTCTGAAGGCAAAAGGGGGTCCAACCCGGTACTAGCAAGGTGTACCTAATAAAGTGTATATATACCACCTAACAATACAAATGGGTTTGCCGCATCTGGGACCAGTATGCATACAACAGTAAATTTCATTGTTCTAGTCTTACGTTTCATTAAAAAACATATTGCTGCCTAGATTATTCTTCGTGACAGTGATTTTTCTAGTGATGGGAAGCAAAGCATGTCAGCAGGAGTCGAGGGGAACAGGTCAGGGTGGACTGAGGGGATCACAAAGCGCAGGAGTTTAACAACAGACACTGCAAACTTAACACGGACTCCCTTACTTGGCTGGAAAAAGACGCATCTGCTAATCAAGCCTGCAGTGTGTTCACAGTGGAATGTATGAAAGATTCATGCTACAAGCCTCAAACAGCGAGTTTTAATTTGGATCAGTTCACAAAGCGTGAGCAGTACAGACACCATACACTTGTTCCAAGAAATACATGTTCACACATATCAAAGCTGAAGATACACACATCCCAGGACTGTATGTTTGCTCAAGATTTATTACTACAGCTACATCTTATTTCACACTTTATGTGAAATAATATATAACAGAGCAAGATGTTGAATTAAGATGTGTATCACCCTCCTCTCTGGCTGGAACGATGGAGACGGACTGATAGCATCAGTAGAAGAAAATACTACACACACACACACACAGACAATAAGGCTTTCTACTCTTTTTTTTTTGTTTTGTTTTGTTTTGTTTTACTACCTTAGAGAATCATTAGTGTGCGCATGTGCGTTTCCACAAAATCTTTCCCAGCTCAGAGTCTCTCAGTTTGTGTGTCGTGTCCAATTGTGCTTTGTTTAACAATAATTCAAAGTCAAAACAAAAATGTGACGTACATAACACTCCCTCTGTTCCCATCAGTAACGACGGGGAGGAGGAAGCTGCTCTGTAGTGATGAAGAGCTGCTGTATTGTGTGACGCCAATCTCAGGATTGGCGTCTTATCGCCCGCAACACACTCACTCCTGTAAAGAAGGAAAAGAATGCATCTCGTTCTCTTCTTCTCTGCTTTCTCTCCCTCTCTGCCTCCCTCTCTCTCTCCCTACAGAGAGCGTTTGATGCTGATCCGATATATATTTCCCCCACAATGCCTCAGCAAATTCTGATGTCTGATAGTTGCATAACTATCCAAAATAGGCAAGAGGGGTGTCCTCGCTCTCCTTGATCTTTCTCACCGGCTCTGTACACACATTTCCGCGCACACAGCACACGCACACACACAGCTCTTGAGCGTGAGTGTGTGACAGAGGGTGGGGAAGCGTGCAGCACCCACAGAAGTCTATTTCCGTCCCCCTGGGCTCCCCCCAAACAGACAATAACAGGAGAGAGAGCAGGGCACAAAACTGAAGGAACAAACAGAGCAGGGAGCTTCTAAAAAAAAAAAAAAAAAAAAAAAAAAGGAGTTTCCATATTTATACAAGGCTTTAGCGGAACTATGGTTTGGGTTTCCTGTCAGTGCAGCCTGGATTAGCCTGCTCTTCCTCTTCTTAAAAAAGCCTGGCTGCTACATCAGTTCTTTCCGTCCCTCTGTCCTGCATTTCATGCTGCTTCCATGCACTCCCTCTAAAGTAAAGCCAGGAGATGCCATCGCAGTAACAACCAGCTCCGAAACACACTGCAGGATGAAATAATTTTGGAAGTTAAATCTTCATGGTTGGGAACAGTTATTTTCGTTTAAAAGCTTTCAAGCCTTTTAAGTGCATCTGCTTTTGGTCTTCCTCACCAGATGGACTTTACACAGACCTAAGTATGGAACAGTTCTACTCTCATGGTTGTGTATGGGGGGAGATGGTCAACCTGGTCACCTCTGCTGATGGTCTGATGGTCTAATCTCTAATCTCCTCCTGTGGATTCTGTGGGCAGTTTTGGTCAAGTGATGTTCATACACCTGACGTTGCCTGTATCTGGAGGACATGTGGATGCTTCTGAACCAAAGTTACATGTTTAGTCATGTGATGACTCTAGGTCATGTGTGGATGGCCAGTTTCATGCACTGATGCATACAGCGAGATGGGGTGGGTCTGCTGGAGCTCTAGTTTCAACTAACTCAGCAGACTTATTGTTTTTTTGGGTTTTTTTTCTTGCTTTACTAGGTAGTTTCATACAGCAAGATGTTGGCACAATAGTGTCAGAATGCAATGCACTGTGTTTAAGATGCATATAGTGCTGTTACGGCTGTGTACGCTGCTGCTGTAATTATGCGGGCAATATGTACATAGTGTGTTTTTACAAGCTTGAAAAAATGTTTATGTTGCTCACATCCCTGTAGAATACTACAGAGCAAAAAAAAATGCGGTTGTCCTAGCTGTGTATTAAGTGGACTTCCTCTCTACCACACTTTTCAGAGTAAAACTATGATGTTAACGATGCTGACTGCATCATTATCATCATCAAAACATCCATTCAAAGATTCATGCCTCTGTATGTAGACAACAGTGCTGTTCACCTCTGGTTGTGTGTATTTATAGATGTATACTGGTCTACATTTCCAACAAGAGCCACACTGGCTCAAACATTCATCCCAGTCTTTCTTTGCTGTTTTTTCCTTCCTTCTTGACTTCTCTTTCTTCCTGCCTTTGATCTCTCTTGTGCACTTTCTCTTTGCAAAATTGGATTTCTAATAAACTCAATGGCCGCATGTTGGCGAACAGAGATCTGCCCACTTATAGGAACCACGGGGGACTGATGTGTGTGTTTGAAAGGGTGTGCGTCTTTCTTTCTTTGTGTGCTCAAGTACATACTCACATTTTTATTAAATGTGTTTTATTTTGATACTTCTAGCTGCATCTTTGGTGCTACTGTAAACATGGCAGTCCAGTGTCCAAACACTATGGCATCGCCCAGTGTGTAGGCTGTTTTTAATGTGAACATAAATAAAATGTGTGTGTGTGTGTTTGTGATTGTGTGAAGGACCTGAGAAAGAGAGAGTTCAGTACTGTATTTTAATGTTTACTTGAATTTGTTTTCTCCTGTCAATGGTTTTAAAAAAAAAAGCAGAAGGTAAATCCACAGCAGCGACCGAGCCAAAGCCCAGAGCTGCATCCAGATGAACCTGCTAACCTAAACCTGATTCTAACCTGAACCCTAAACCAGGTCTTAACCATCAACCAGCCAAAGTAAACAATATTTTCAAACCAAAACAACCATACACACACTGTTATATATAAATATATATACACATATTTATGTACAGCAAACTGACCATGTACGTGCCACATAGACAAAACCCATGCAGTATATTTGTGTACATTAGATTTACTGACCTTTGTAAAGGTCACACACAAACACACACAAACTGTGATCTACTGCTCATAATTGTTAGTACAGAGTGACCCACTACTAACCTGATGCTTTTAACTTGATGTAGACACCAATACAAATTTACAACCATTGCATTAAGACCACCACTAAGTATTTAAAGCAGAGAATGAAATGCCAGTGTTATAATTAGAATATGTAATTAATGCCTTTATTCAATATTATTATGTGTCAGCTTGTTGTTAGAGAGCATCACAGTAGCCCTGCTTCTTTTAGGCCTGTATAAAGCGGTGAGTGTGGTCACTGTTGGTCGACAATGGTGTGTTCTTATGTGTCTGTGCGTCTCATTTGATTTACTCTATGTCCTGCAGTACCATTGTCTCAGAGGCAGTGAAAGGCCAGTAATGAAGCCCATTAATTTAATCATCACATCTAATTAATCTTCACACCTCGACTCATTGTCTTCAGGGTGATACATCACATGGAGCATATACGCAGAGAATCCAGGTGGTGGAGGTGAAATGCAGTGGAGATTCTTTGATAGGCCGGCCAGTCAGAGCAGCTGCAGAGGTGCGACAATGTGCACGCAAAAATAAACCTGAAAGATGCATTCAGGTCATCTAAATTATTGTTAAAAAGTGAAACAATCAGTTTTGTGTCCTACAGTCATGAGGAGGATTTACATGAGCGTGTACCCAGCAGCAGGAAAATGTGCATAATTTGAAAAACAAAGTGAGACTGCCACACTCGTCTTTCTTAACTAAATTCATTGAACAGTCTTGAAGGTAATCTCATTGGCTGGATGACAAAACTTCCAAAAATCGAAAAACTTAGACTCAGAAACATCTTGAGGGAGTTTCTTCAAATTTGTTCACTTGGACTCAAACATGAATTGATTCGAATTTGGTGGTCAAAGGTCAAAGTTCAAAGCCATGGTGACTTCACAACAACTCAAGAATTCATATGCTAATAATGACAAAATTTCACAGAAATGTCTAAGGGGATAAAATGATGAAGTGACAACATTTTATGTCCAAAAGGTCAAAGGTCAACTCATAATATTCTGCAAATACACAAAAAAGCTTTTATTAAATTCCCTCCAAGTCTTCACACATATCTTGTATTAGTCTCTGTTATATGAGGCATGAATGTAAACTACAACTTGGTTGGTGAACCCGTTATATAACGTGTTACAAATTATAAAATGTTTATGAGAGTGTAAAAGATCAGCATATGTGAACCAGCTTAACCAGATCCAAGAATTCAAGGCCAGTATTGACCACAGTAATGAGTCTATGTGTGTGAGAGTGAGAGTGAGACACACAAACATGGAGTGTCCGTGCGTCTAATGGTGATGAATGGTGTCGCATCGCCAATGTCCCAGCGGATGTTGATGCCGCTCCTCACCCCCACCTCCTCCCCTCTGGGCTCACACACTCATTAATTAACAGGAATTAATGGTTTATCTGCGGCCAGTAAATAAAAGATTGTCAGCGCGGCTGCCGATCTACTCCGCCTCTTATCAAATAGTGTGAAAATGTCAAGCCAGTTGAAGCCAAATTAGCCGGGGCAAACACATCACCCTCCATCCCTGTCACAAATAATCAGCAGGCCACCAGATTAACACACACACATCTAAATACGCCACCCCTCACCCCCACCACACACAAACAAACACACTACAGCACTAACACTAACTTCTGCACACACACATAATTAAATATTCACAAGCACACAAATAACTATATTTGTGCTCATTCTACACACATGTACACAGAGAATTACACACACAGGTCACATACGAGCACACGCTTGCAGTGTTGTGTGTCCTGTAAGGGCTGCTCTGTGGAGTCCTGGCTGTAATTTAGAGATTAGCCAAGGTTGACGGTTTGTAACCTGGGTCTGTGAGGAGATTCCCTCTGGTTAGAGAAGGCTATTTGCAGAATCAGCCCCGGCAGATACATAAACACACAAACACAAACAAAGGCGGAGGCAGAGGGACAAAGAGCCTGGCATCTGTAGAGAAACACAGTGTCAGCACGTGAAGCCCCCGCCAGAGTGTGTTTCTTAAATGAGGCTGCTGGCGTTTGTGGCTGCTCACTGCTGTCACACAAAGTCCACGCAGAGCGAACATGGGGTCTCGCTGCTGGGACCCGCAACAACAGGCGAGGAACTAATCGGTGTCCTCGACTCTCTGCCGAGACACTCAGCGGGCCCTCGGAGCTCGATCGCCCTCTCAAAGTCAATCAACTCTCTGACTGAGACTCACAGAAGAAGAGGGGGCGAGGGAGGGGGGAGGTGGATTAGCAAAAGGCGGAGTGGGGAAAAGTCACAAGGAAAAGGAAATAAAGCAGCAGAAAGCACAGATGCTTCCACAGTCTAAACAAAGTCATTTCTCCTCTAAATCAAAGTCTGTCCCCTCTGAATGTCTCGTCCTGTCCCCTGTAACATGTCATCAGCTCAGTCCACTCCCTCTGCATGAGTCTCAAACCTTCTCGTGAGATTTTTGTGAATTATGAACATTAATTAATAACTACAGTTTTATTAGGCATTTACATAATTATTATGTAAAAGGTTCTGTATGATTGGTCAGTGCTTGTTAATTGTAATATTGCCATTAACTTCAGTCTGTTCAAATCCCGAAAATCATTAGCTACCGTATTAAATCATGGCCCTGTTTTTGTTTATGTGTAAATGTGTATTTTTGTTGACTTGCTGATTTTCAGATCTTGCAGACTATGTAACTTTGCGGAACAATGACAACTGCTGGATAATGCCACACGGAACTTGAGGTCTCATTATAAGGCAACGTGACTGAGCTAAAAAATAAATAAATAAATTCTTATGACTTTAGCTTATCATTTGTGAGAGGAAGATTATTTTGTTTATTCTTTCAGAAGTTAAGCGTTGATTTAATAACCAAAAACTGCCACTGTTGGCTGCGCACAGGCCACACTGTGAATATTCAAAAGCCCTGTCGCTCTAACCCCACCAGTTATTAGCATCAGTAAAGAGCAGGAAGGGTGGTGGTTGTGGTGATCCTAGAACTGTTTGCAGAGTCAATCCGCGACTCGGCAGGGAGCGAGCTGAAATATGCAAATGAGGCTTGATGAGAAGTATTGAGAAGAAAAGAAATCTCTTTGAAGTGCGAGTCCAATACTTTGGATTGGGTTTGCTGGGTAAACGGGCGAGGCAAACAAAAGCCTCTGGGTAAATGACAAACAGGAATATCGGCAGTCGAGGGAGCCCAGCTACTCAGCGATTTACACTTGTGTACACTGCAGTGGCCACGGTGTGTCTTACATTGAAATCTCCTTCAGCAGACTCTGCTGTCTGCGTTCAAATGTTCGGCAAGGGAGAGCACTGAGGCATCATGTGATGGTGCCTGATAAAGATTAAAAAAAACAACTGTTATTCCTGTTTGTTATTGTTCTGCAATGCATATTCATAGAAATTACCTAAAACTAACTTATTCTGAAAATAGTGTGTAGTTAAATAATATGGAAATGCAGAGGTGACTTACAGTACAGTGTGACAGACTGCGGCTCTTATTTAGCCAGGATACAGTGGAGAAAAGTGTCACTCAGCCAGAAAGTTTGTCTCCTCTAAACTAGAAGCTGGTAATTTAGCAGTGGGAGTCAGCCAGTCAGTCAGTCAGTAAGTCAGCACAGTATCTACTGTACTATATGTACCTGACTCCGGCTGAGCACAGAAGTGCTGATTCAAAGCAGCAAAGTTTGACCAGGATAAAGCTCTTCACAGGATAATTAAAAAGGACACACTAAGAGGACAGAGAGCGAGAGGGAGAAAAAGAGAGAGAGAGAGAGAGAGGGAGAGAGAGAGAGGAGGAGGCTGCATGAAATACATGCCACAGTGTGTGTGTGCACGTGAGTGATGGATAGTGCAAAAGTTATCAAATAATTTGCCAGTATTTGGCTTTTATTAAAAATAACTGGGTGGTTTTAGGTTGCCGATGTTGGGGTGCAATTATTTTTTTTTGAGCATTTGTTATCAATGTTTATTAATGTGTCTTATTTGTGCAACCTTTTCATACATCTCTGGACCAAATACGTCTTCTGATTGAACAGTGAGAGTGCCCGTTGTTATTTGATTGGAAAGTGAAACTTGGCGTAGAAAACTTGCAAACACACTACCAGATGCTACAGAGCTGACAGATGCACCGGAGGCAGGTGGTGTGGCTACATATGTCTCATCAAAATGGACTTCTGAACTAATGCAAAATGCTTTAACTATCCCATCCTGTGTATGTATCTTTTATGTGTTATGGCATCATGGATATATGTTTCAGAGATCAAACTAAAGCATTAGCCGCAGGCTTGAAAACGAATATCAAGATTTTGCATTTTGGCCATATCACCCTGTCCTAGTGTGTGTGCTTTACACTTTATCATAGCAGCCATCATTCATACTTCCACCCAGCCATCGTTCATATATGGATGTCCTTTGGGTGGGAAGGAGAAGCTTTGAGCTATCCCCAGGGTGACGGACACCAGGCTGGGCTCTGAATGAGGGAGGGCAGAGCAGACAGACTAGACAGACTTATCTACTGTGGGCCGAGGAGGAAGATTAGAGTATTGATTCTGCAGGGTGAAATTCTCAATCAAGAGTCCGAGGGGGTCAGGACTGGTAACCAGAAATGTGAGGAAGTGTTTGGAGGCAACATGGCTGGAGAGGGGAGAGAGGAAGTGAAAAAGCATTCAACTTTCACTGCCAGGAAGTGATGGACTTTAGACACTTAGAAACTTTTACACATGAGGTCAGTGCACCTACACAAACTACACCCACAACACAGGGTTATTCTTTAGATTCTAATATACTGAAACCATTTTAACATAAATTAGGTTTAACTGTTTGCAGTGTTGCAATTCCACAATGCTTCTCTACAGTGTGTTACATAGTATGTTGCATACTAGCTGTGATACTATACTATGAATGCAATTAGCATACAAGAAATCAACTCACTCCATTGTTTTGCAGAGGAATTGATGCATGTGTACGCTGGCAATTAAATCTGAATGAGAGTGTAAAATGCTTTTCCATAGATTTAATGTTTAGTGTTTTTGTAGAGCTAATATGGAATTTGGACACAGCTTTAAGGTTTGTCTGAGTCTCCTCAGGCGAGTGGGGTGTTCCACGGCTGTGTGTGGTCCTCAGAATTAGTTCTTTACCTGCGTTGCTTCAAGGTCTTTGAGTGCACCATGACAACTATTCTGGGCAAGTGAGGAGAGAGACGGATAAACAACAAACATCAACCCCTGCACACTTTCCTCAAATTCAAGGTTCAGTTATGATTCCATCAATATCTCCCACATAACATGCCAGTCGGAGTAATGAACACTGCTGTGCTGCACGGCTCCTGTGCAACAGCACCTGAACCATGAGGGCCTATTGAACCAGATTTTTTTGCTTGTTTGTAAAAGTATCAATATGGCCATGTACAGTCTGACCCACATCGACAGGCTCGTTTCTGACCATCGATCCCAGTTAGCCTGTACGAATCAAACTCTAGGTGCAGCCGCCTGCTGCAAAATACTAATTCACACCCCACAGCAGTGTGCTAACACGCCTACCCCCAACCCCCCTCACTTTAACAGAAAATTGAATACTGGCCACACACACACACACACATACACACAGACAGACACTAATGAGCACAGGAAAGACACGCAACAATATGGATCTCGTTCTCTCAGTTCCTGTTGTCTTCATTATTCATCACAGGGTCTTTTCCTCCACAAGAGGAGGGAGAGGACATCATTTTGGGTTTAGGTAATGAGGGGAAAAAACTCTGCCTTTGCCTTTTCTCTTTCTGTCTTACACTCTTAAACACACAGATACACACACACACACAAACACCACACAGTACGGTATGAACCCTGCCTATGAATCCACCGAGGTTCTGTCTTGATTGACGGCAATTAGCATGCTGTAATGGTAACAGCTGTTTGGGGTGTCAGGAGGCTGCTACTGTACCTGACGCCCACCCCACCATCTGCTGCCTGCGGGAGTGTGATGATGCGTAAGTGTGTGTGTGCATGTGTGTGTTTGTGTGTTTTTTAACGTAAGACATATTCAAAAAGAAAAAAGAAAGAGGTCTAAATCCCACACAGAGTTGTGTCAGCTAAAGTGATGTTCAGAATGTGTTGAGTCAGTATGTGTGTGTGTGTGTGTGTGTGTGTGTGTGTGTGTGTGTGTGTGTGTGTGTGTGTGTGTGTGTGTGTGTG
>JBBMJY010000014.1:524352-561937 GCA_037833715.1 Toxotes lorentzi
TGTTGAACCCAGACCCCTGGAGCAGGCTGTTGGCTGTATTATTAATGATGCCATGTCCACTCATGTCTCCTAATGGCACTGCAAGTCCATCTGTAAAGGACCTACACACACACACACACACACACACACACACACACACACACACAATATGACCCTAAACAACCCACTTGAGTGTGTGTGTTATCGTGTCACTGTGTCAGTGTGTGTATGCATGTGTGTGTATGAGTGAACAGGGCTGTGAATGGGCCGTTAGTATGTCCTTGGAGACTCTTGGTCATTGAAGGCCTTTCCATGTGTCCATCTGTGCACTGTGGGGTGAGTGAGTGTGTGCCCATGTGTGTATGTTTCCTCCACATGTCTCAGTCTGCCAGCCAAGGCCCAGTGTGAGACACCCTGTTACCCCAGAGAGAGTGGGCTGACTAAGGTGTGTGCAGTACTGGCATCCAAGGTGTGTGTGTGTGTGTGTGTGTGTGTATGGAGGTGTGTGTGTGTTTTGTTATGAGCAGAATTAGGGTGAGTCAGAGAGACAGATAAAGCATGACAGAGAGGGACCTGAATTCAGTCTATCCTCGCTTCAGTCCACCTGTATTTTTGATAAATATGAATAAATAAAAACTATTTATGGTATTATTATTAATAATCACTTTAAGTGCCTACAATGTTTGCACAGTATCATTTACCTTCATATTTATCTACAGCATATCTCTGTAATGTTGATTTTCTTCTCAGCATACAGAGCGATGTGTCTTTGATGGAAAGCTCTGTACATCTGTCAGGGCTGGTTAATTAGACATGATTAAGGAACAGAGTATCTCATCTTCCTCACTTTCACTGAATGTCTCCTGCTCATTTAGTAGCTGCATGTTGTAACTAAGGCTCTTATAACTTTGACCTTTCTAGTTTCACAACAGAAAAGCAGTGGAATCACAGCTCCCTTAAGCTTTTACTAGCAATGTTTTGACCCAACACAGGTCTTCCTCTGTTCTTTTCCCCTTTTTGATATGCCACTGAGGTTTGGTGGATGTGCTCATGCTTATTCTGCTCTACTTTTTTTTTTTTTTATCAGAGCTTTTCAGTAAAAAAGCAATTTCTTTGAATTTGGACGAGGACATTCGGTCCTTCTTTCTGAGCGGAACTAGTGTTCGACTGCTAAGTAATAGTCTGTTTTCAAGTTTTCAGTGAGGATACTGTTTGAGAACAACGGACATGCTTCTACATAAAGTCCCTGATTTTGTTATAACGGTCAGTGTTGCCCCCGAAATCCCAAACAGCTCACTGTTGGTGTCTGGAAACTTTATTGAATCCTATTGAGTTTGAAAACCTGACAGGAGACTGAGAGGAAATAAGTTTAGAAGAACACAGTAAGAATAAAAAAAGGGATGGGGGTTCAAAGGTAAAAATGAAAATGCTTTAATTTGATAAAGGATTAAGTTTGAGAAGTGTGTAGAAACAGGTTAGAATGGATAAGCAGAAGGCATAATCCAAGTGTATTATAGGTATGAGTGTTAAAGCAAATATTTTACTTTAAAATAACAGTTTTAAAATCATTTTGATGCCACTCTGACTTAAGGAGAATGATGCCTCTTTCATTTCCACTCCACGCCCCCGAACACCTATGTGCTATGTAGCAAACTTGCTTTGAGCGGGTACAATCCCCCCACGAGAAGAGCGTCACACTGTACAGCATTGCGTCACACACCTCCCACTACAGGTCATCAGCCAGCTGTGGGAAGAGATTAGCTCCTAGCATCTACATTTTAGCACACAACTGCTGTGAGTTCAGATGTTGCCATCAATCACATCAGCTGACTGATGGCTTGACATGAGTGGACAGTGTGATTGCTGGTTTGAACTGAAACAATGGTTTTGTGTTTGTTGCCTGATCAACTGATGGACCCCTCTGGAAAGTGACACACTTCTGTCCAGCTGACATATCACTTATCACAGCTGGTAAGCAGGAAACAGAGGGTAATATATCATATCATCATATGATCTCACAAATAAACCAAATGCACAGAGAGCCAGATTAACCATTACCACCTTGAGTTCCATTCTTTCAATGAACACAAAAGGGAACAGAATAGTGAATGACTGCTGGACCACACGCAGCCTCAGCTACGTACACATGTACTGTACACTGTTTCTGCAACTGTCAGTGTTTCTCTGTATTTGTCCCTTACAAATAAACCAGGTAAACTAAACTAAACTAAGACTCACCCCGCATGGCCGGTAAAGTGGCAGAAACTGAGTATTGTATTAAGCTTGTTGTTTGCCTTGTCATTGAAAAGATGTTCACTGGTCCCATCAGATTAAGATTGTGACAGTTCCCTGTGAAGGCAGTGAGCCCGGACTGAAGCCTGTATAGGAAATTAGACAGGCAGCCGTGCTTAGTGAGCAAGGTGTTGATCAGGCCATCTCTACCTCCCCCTGATACTCCAATCTGTGCGGGTGGAAGCTGCCCCCCCCCCCCGCCTCAGTCCACTGAAACATATGGCAGGAGGTGTAGCTGAGTGCTTCTGTTCATGTACTCATGCATGTGTTTGGAAGGAAGTGATTCCTGCTGGGGCGAGGCGTGAGGTTTGGTAAACAGCATTTGTGGGGTAGTTCCTCTCTCATCAGGTTATCAGTGAAGGATCAGTTTAGCGTTATTCCATTCCTGTCTTATTATCAACAAATCACTTGAGAAGACCAAAACCAACAATGCGTTAGTCAGTATCTTGTCCCTGTCCATCCTGTCTGTGGCGCTCAGCCTCTGGCCAGCTGGTTTCCAGCCAATCCTATCGCTAGAAAGAACATTATCATTGAATCCCAGGTAACATTCAATGACAAGGTTTTCTAATTCCCAAGGTCTTTTGTACTTGAGACCATACCCAACTGTGATGTTGTTTGGTACCACAGAGCTGTGATACATCACTGCTGCACAGAGCTTTGAGACAAATTCAGTCACCACTATGTAGCAGGGCAGGCAGGAATATTAGACACAGCTGCTTCTTGAATAAGCTATGCTACAGGCAACCAAACGCTTAGGGAACAAGGGTGGTTATGGGGGAAAAAAACAAAATAACAAACATCCTAAATAAAGATGGATTATAATGGGACACAAACTTAATTCCTGCCAGACCACATAAAGGACACACCACTTCCTGCACTGACACTGAGCTTTGTAACCGGAACATTGGAAAGTGCAGAATCATCCAATATGGAGATATAAATCTTTAAAAATGACACTCAAACATAGAGTTGAATTATTTTTTAAAAAGCTTTGGTAATGTTCTGTAACAGCTGTAGGAAACTGCACTGATTTTATAGATTCATAGATTCATCCACAAACAAAACAACAGAAACAATAAGAGAAACAGCACATTATTACATGTTATCACTTGTTTATCTCTGGAGGACTATGTTATTTATCTATATACAAACATGCACTGAGCCATGCTGTCACACATGTTAATGTCATTTTAGATTTATGAATAAAGGTTTCATCCCCCTTGGCTCTGAAAAACGTGACACGGAGGTTCTTGAAGTTCCAGCAACACTGTTATCGTCCACATTGGCATAATCTGCATTTATTGAAAATATTCAAATATTGGTTTCAGGGCCATTTTTTTTAGAGGGGACAACACTTGTTAATAGAAGTTGGGAGGCTTGTGCATTAAAATGCACATGCAGCTTCAAAGCCTTTAGGTGCAATTTAATTTTTAATGTGTTTACAAGTTATTGCACAAGCACCAAGTGTTGTGGATGCAGTTTCTGTTAATGAGGTTTGGGCTGGGGCTGTTTAGAGAAGTCCCTACAAGGACTGGGATACAATAACATGCACATGTGTGAATGCAGCTTCTGTTAATGAGGTTTGGGCTGGGCCTGCTGAGAGAAGTCCCTATAAGGACTGAGATACAATAACATGCACGTGTGAATGTGTGTGTCTGTGTGCGGTGCAAGTGTACCGATACATTGATGCGAGACTTTAGTTAAGAAAATTTTACACGGGTCACTGCTGTGTGAGGATCCAGTAAATATGAACAACACCTTCATTTGCTGTCTCTCATTAAAGGTATAGTCAGTGACTCTAATCCAGTACACTTTTTGTCAAATTCAGTGAACATCTTCTCATGGTCTGTTAGCTAAGCGAAAACTGAAAAAGATGTGATATGATCAGGCAAGGTCGAAGAGCTGCTTTAACCTCTCAGGTGTTTCCAACCGTGGAGAGGCCTCTGAGAGGTAAAAGAAATATCCATGATTTAGAGGGGTGGAGCTTCTGAAGGAGCACTGAAGGGAGGAGCTTCTTTGTTTTGCTGTTGAACTCAAATATCAAGAGTCTTTCTCCTGAACCGTTTACTCCTCCTTTAATTTAATTCAAATGAATGGTTTCTAAACTGTATTATTCATGGCCTTGTTTCAGTATAAGCCACTATTCTCACTGGAGGGAAACCATACTTAATCCTGACACAACATATTTATACAACAGGAACTGAACTGTTCCAATTCAATCTACTGACTGAACCATTACCAAAGTATAAAAGACAAACCCATGCTGATGATGTCTAATAGTCAAATCTCTCCTATTTGCAGTGATTACAGAGCAGTGCTCAGTTCAGGTGTCAGGGACTGCCTTGAAAACAACTGGATTCCTCTTGCATTCCTTGGCTCATCCATCACAGCTGACAGATTGTGAGCTAGCACTGGCATTGAATAAGCTACTAAGGGCTATGAGCTGACTTTCAGCAGAGGCTGCTGCAAGGTTCATTGAAACTCTGAGCACTGCCTATTGCTGCCATTCTCACCAGTGACTGAAGAAAAGGTGAGCAACAGTTCACCTGCACCGCAATCAGCCTCAGTCTTAATTAATGTGTAAATGATGCATGGACTGTGTGAGGACTCACACAGTCCATGCATTAACACATTACGGGCCTGTGTTAGTGAGAGAGAGAATCTCATACACTGTGCCTAGCAAGAACCCCACCAACTTGTCAGCTACACGTCTAGCAGTGAGGTTGTGGTTTTGTGTGTGTGTGTGTGTGTGTGTGTGTGTGTGTGTGTGTGTGTGTGTGTGTGTGTGTGCAGGACCAAGGGATTTTTGTTCAACTGTCAAAAAAAGTCATGTTGTAGTCTGTTCTGACTGTTTCCTGCATGACTTAATCAAATTAGTTTTCATTTCACGTTGAAGGCTATATATGAATATATCAGCAACAACTGAAGTTACACCCATTGTTTCTTGGTATCATTATAATCACTAGTATTTCAGGAGTCCATATCAGTAGGGGACCAGGGATTGATATGCAAAGATCCGTGAGCCACAGTAACTTCCACTTGATAACTTTCTCAGATAAAACTCTTTAAAAGACCCACACCTGAATGCATCTGTTAGTTCACTTGTCAACCGGTACTTTCTGCCCACTTGCCACACCTGACCCACTGCAGCAGGTTGATCCTCCTCTGAGCCCTTTAGAACTACAGTCTAACTCTAACGCAGTATTTCCACGTCAACCAGAAATGCTGTCACAATTCTACAAGGACGTTATGACCTCTTATTCCTTTTCCTGCTAAACCATCCCTTCCTTCAGTGTGTTTTGTGTTGTTTACTTGTTAATGTTGTGTACTTTGTCTATAGTAGTTGCAATAAATATGTACACACAACTTGTTCATACTTGCTGCCTAGCTTATTTAAAATTAAAAGTAATAGCTCCTGCATAACCCCCACACCACTGAAACCTATGAACCTTTGAGTGAGGTGCATATGGAGCCACAACCCCCTGTTGCGCTCCCTCGCACCCCCTCATCTTCTTCCTTTTCTCTTCATACGCTCTTCCTTCCTCTGCCACACCTTTCACCTCACGCTCTCTGCCGCTCCAGACTTCCCTCCACCTCCTTTTTCCTCTGTCTTTCATCTTTGCCCTGTCAGGTGAGCCTTTGAAGGCAGGGAAAGGGGGGAGTCGAAGAATCGACGCAGCCTGACAAAGCTCCATCCCAGAATCATTAACGGTAAGGTAGCAGCTTCAGCTCAACCCCCTCCCTTAATGAAACACCCCTGTATATTCTGTCAACAGGGTACAAAGAGTGCTTTGTGAAGTGAAGGGCAGATGTATAGCGTATGGGGTCATGCATTGCTATCGGTTGTTTCTTTAAATCTCTAAAGAAGACTTATATGGTTGTTTGAAGACCCACAGATGTAGTTTGGAGTGGGTCAAATGGAGTGTAAGCTTGACGCAATTTAATAATCAGTTTGATGGAGTAGGTGCTCAACTCCTCAGGTCTGGGAAACAACAAGCACCTTTATGACAACCTTGTGAATTTATTCCTGCCAGCCCCTTTCTCAGAAATAATGACAAGCAAGACGGGGGAGGGGGAGGGAGGGGGGGGAGGAAGGAGACGGGAAAATACGGCAACGCAACAAACAATCTAAAAGAGTGATAGTGTTCCTGTCCTTTTAAAAAACAAGCATCCATTTCCAAAGTGAAGTGCGTCACTGAATAAATCAGTCTCGGGTTAATAAAGTTGTCATGTGCTTGATTTTCCTGAGGAAGAAGGAAAGTGAAAAAAAGGAGAAAACAATGGCAGAAATATGACCCCATCAGCATTATCTCTTTATTTTATTGTTTTTACAAAGGTCACTGTGAACACAGCTCCGTCAGTCATTTTTCCTCCCTTTTCTACAGAATTCTAGTTTGTTCTTTGGATATTTGTCTGACTCTAAATCAAAAACCATGAGACTCTGGCACTGGTGTACATGAAGAAAGCCACAAGAAGACGGCTGTATGGATAGAGGGCTTCCACAATGAGTCTTTCAGGTGTTAAACAGAAACACATTTAACGTCCCATCAAGCACCACACACTTTCTCCTCTCTTTGCCTCCTTATTTCGTTTTTTTTTTTTGCAGTCTCACTCTCACCAATTAAAGTCAATCAGCCGTCCCACTCAACCTGAGACCACTAAAAAGAGCTAATGTGGACTGCAGTGCAGAGAAAGCTACGGCTGCCAGCGAAGGCATCACTATTCATGGAGCTGATTTCAAGTGTCCCTCACAACAGTGAGAGAGAAGTCCAGCAGAGTCTGTCGAAGTGCAAACATTAAGACTTTACAACAAACAGCAGAGACGTGCAAAAACATCAGACACATGTTTGATGAATGAAAAGAAATACTTCCAGGTTTGGTAAGGTGTTGCTACTTGTTAGCTGCTAAATTAAAAAAGCAAAAAAGTCCATGCTACAATTGTTTCCCTCCTTCTGCTCCTTTGTACTGCCATGTATTTGTTATGACAGAGTGATTCATCTAGATTAGCTGCTTTACTTGTGAAATTAGTGATTTACAATTAACAGACAAAACGGATTCACACGGCAATAAATCTGAATCTTCACAGACACTGCAAATCATTGACAGTCTTCTATACGGGACCGGGTGACATGGTTTAAATGAATGTCAGTCAATCATTATCAGTGTTTATTGGCAGTGTTAAAATGACAGAATAATCAAGTGATGTTTGATACACCGGCTTGTATTCCACTGTTTCACATCAGAAGGAAACAAAAACTTTGCTTCCAATTGTTCCTTTGGACGAAAGGATAAGACACTAGATATCCTGAGTGAGAGGAAACCGGCTGTGAGATATTTTTATAAACTAAACTACTGATAAAAATAACGGCAGATTTAACATGGAGTGGTTCTCCAGGAAAAAAATGGCTAACTGCTAACTGGGTGCTTTTTGTTTCCCGTGCGTGTTAATCAGAGAAAATGGTCCCTGGTCCTGACCAAGCTTTCACAACCCTGTGCATTTTCCTGAGAGGACTGCTAATCATGAGACTGGTGGGAGTCATCGAGAGTATGTGATTTGTGAGAATGATAGTGTTTCTTCACAGAGCACCTGCAGACGTCTTATTCGGCTGTTCTGAATTCCACACATGGAATATCTTTGTTCTCTGAATTGTCTACTAGACAGAAGTTTGAAATTTAATGCGCCGAAAAATCAAGGCCAGACACTGTAGCTTATTGACAGCACACTAAGGTGACTTTCTGTCAATGTGAATGCTGCATGGGCTCACAAATAACTATCAGACACGGCACAGGCATCTGTGGGGAGGTATACACATCAATGTACACATGATGTGTGCTATGGTACAGCAGAGACAGTGAGTCATTTGGCCTTTTCCCTGGAAATTAAGGCTCACACACACACACACACACACACACACAGAGGCTGTGTCACCCTGACCATGCTGCTGTTACCTTGGACGTAGCCGTTCCAGAAGGGACGGTAGGTTATCAGTGGTCAGCTCATGACACACAGGGGATTGCCCACACCATGACGTGTGTGTGTGTGCGTGTGTGCGTGTGTGTGTGTGCAGACAGGCTGGCAAGAAAAAAAAAGAAAAGGAGCAGCAAATATACAGCATGCTCGGGAATTATGATTAAGTGCAAAACACACACGGAATAAGTAACGAAAGAAAGAAACATATCTTTTCAGGGAGGAGAGACCGAGCACACAACTACAACTGAAGTCTCCAGCATGAGGAGAGACATGCCGCAACCTGTTTTTCATTTTTATATCTCAAGTGACACAAACACACACATAACGTTACCATCTCTATAGATCTCCAGTATACATAAGATGGTTAATCAGCAGGTATGAGACACAATATGCAGGCTGATATCAGCTTTTGTGTATCAGCCATTCAATGTTTAAAAAAAATCCATAAAACAAGTTCCACACAGTTAGACATCTGTAACACGTACGGTCTAACCTCCTCTCCTGTCTCTCTTCATCTCTATCCTTGACTTTCTTTTGCTTTACTTTTTCTTTTTTCAGTCCTCTTTCTTGCAAGGCTGCCCTTGGTATTCTGTGCTTGTGTTCTTGCCTCCCCAAATCTTGTGGCTGGGAAATGGCATGTGTGTTTGAGGGCTTGTGTGTGTGTGCATTTGGATGTATTTCTGCCATATGTGTTTGAGTGTGATAAATGAGCCTTCCTGCTTCAATTGGACCCCACAGACCCCCATCAACAGGTGTATGTTGGACTCCCCGGAGGGGGTGGAAGGAAGGCTAACGCCTTCATTTTCAGAGGGGTTACAAGTGGATGCTTTTCAGTTGGAAGTTTGGGTGGCTGGGTGTAGGGGCTCCCACTGGGTGCAGGATAGCCTCTCTGTTGGATTTTCAGCCCTACAGCCTAAAATCAAGATGGCTGTGTCAGTAAGCTGCCTCAACAGCCACTCAGCCATGGCTGCAGACAAACATCCCAGATCGGTTCTATTGGTGCTAAGCTCCAAACTTGACCAAGCCTAGCCCACGACCAGCTCTCATAACATCGCCCCTCAAAGTAACAGAAGCTGACAGGAGCATGTTATCATTTTGGTGTTGTTTCTCACAGGTGGTAATCCTGTGCATCACAGATCGCAGTGACATTCAACAGTGTTGATGTATTTATTGATGACAGATTTTCTGCTATGGTAATAATGACAAACCACTGGTAAGTCAGACAATGCAAGAGTTAGCTTAATGAAATGTGACTGATGATCCATGAATTATACTCCCCATCATTCTTCACTGTGTCTGCTTTAGCCTCAGATGACACAGAAGCTTCAAAAACATGAATGTTTAAAAGTTGAAACTTAATTTCAGCTACTCACTATCTGCTATCAGTGGGTCATATTCAACAGCTACTGTACCTTCTAATCAGCTGCTAACTGCCAGCCTGAAATGGCCTGATGCTATCATGATCTTAACGCAACACTACCCTGTGGGCTTGTCCTAGTTAAAAATTGACAATCATTAGTGAAAGCACACTGGCACACTGGTCCTAGATGTCTGATTCAGAGCTTTGAAGGCCAGCATCAAACTGTGACTGAGTCAGAAATTTAGGCGCTAATTCTCACAACGTAACTGCTGCTACAACACACACCACGACAATGACTGAAACAATCTGACAAGCCTCAAAACTCATAACATGTGGTCGCACACTGACTGTGACCAACACTTTATGCCCATCACAGTGTCACATGCAGTTAGTCTGCAGGTTATTTTAAAACAGAGCCATCTCAAGGAAACTATCCTGACAACAAACTGCAACAGCTCATTAAAAGTGCAGCTCTTGGAGTTTGGAAATTGCACTTTGTCTGTAGAAAATGACTCATCGTTCAGCACAATCTGACAATGTGGTCAAGTAGTGCAGGAGTGAAGTGTGTCACTGTGAGTCACTCTCCTGCATTTGTCTTTTGAGGACCATCAATATTGGTAATTACAGAATGGGATGAGATGATAGAAACTAATTTATGCAAACAGGCTAAGTCATGCAGGCTAATTCTACTTTCACATTTCAGACCAGAGGAAACAAAATTTGTTATTGAAAAGTAGGGTGGGTGTTCTTACTGGAGGTCATTTGCAGTAAAGGTAAAATGTTGGCAGATATGCTCCATTAAATCCACAATTCAGTAGATAAACTGCTGCGCTTATCCTTTCAGCTCGTCTCTGTGCCTGTGGCCTGGATCTGAGGGCTGCTCTGCTGCTTCGTCTCCCCACACAAAAGAGCACCTGGCCAAGCACATAATCCTCTCAGACCCCCTATAGAGCCTCGAGCTCTGGATCTCCCCCTGGAGGCTGCGGCTAACCGCTAACAACTTCTAGCATCTGGACAGTTGTCACTAAATGATAATGACAAACACAATGAGTGGAGAGATTTCAATTGTGTGGCTGTCCGGGGGTCTAGAGAATGGGGTTATTTTTGAATAGCACATTAATATATTCCGTACACATTTCCAGCGATGTTCAGGGATTTTCGCGGGGAGCGAGCGACGGAGGCAGAGCGGAGAAGGTTAGGAAGGGAATAAGTGGCGGAGGTGTTCAAATTCTTCCAAGAATCTCCCCCAAAGCTACAGAATCTGTGCTGCTTTTAAAATAACCATATCAGTTACAGTGAGAGCGCACACAAAAACACACAGACACAAAAAAAAACACTTCAATCTACAAAGTCTCTCAGACACCCCCCACCCCCACCCCACCCAGTGCCTCAAGCCCAGTTTTTCTCGTTTTCCGGTTCTTCTGTGCCAGCGCTACTTTCTGTGAGAGTCGAGAACGGAAACAAGCCTCCAGAGAACAAGGCATTGAACTCCTATTAACATCACAGACACACACACACACATAAATGAATTATTAACCAACCCACAGTTCCATCATTGGTTTCCAACAGTAATGATAACGTTCTGATAACAGCAACATGCTACTCCATAAACTTTAACACCACACAGCCCAGTCTTGATCGTAAACCCTTAATGTGACTGTCCCAGTTGTGAATTCATTAATAAAAACATATATGTTAGAAATGATAAGCAGTGGCTTTAATTAGTGACCCACTGTTTTTTTATAATCTAGCTTCCCATGTAAAATTACTCAATGTCTGTGGTAGAGAACTGTCCTGAGGCTGATGAAAATCCTTAACAATTTATAAGCCTGAACTCTGAAATGTAAAGTTAAGCTATAAAACAGCAGCTTAGCGACTTGGAAGTGGAACAAAGTTCTTGCTCACACAGACTTATTACAAACTAACCAAGAGGTGAAAACATGTAAACATAAGGGCTGACAGCTCACTCAGTCATTTAGCCAGCTCATCCTGTGTCATCAGTGCTACACGGAGCAGAGACTGCCAGCAAAGTTAAGCAGCACTTCACTGAAGCTTCTCTTCTCTGGTGTCACAAACAGCTCAGGAATAAAGACTTGTTTATGAGCAGAGTATGACTAGTCAAGACTGCATCTGGATCTCATATGTCATACATGACAACAACGACAGGGAGAAGCAGCACAATACAAGCCATCCTGTATTGTGTAATCTTATGGGGGATAGTTACGGTGCGGTGGTTTCGGTTTTTAATGAGAAACTGCCAAAAAGCATGCAGCAGCGCACACACTTCAACAGTTTAAACTTATTCTAACTTTCGAATCCTTGCGCTTACCAATTTCGCATAAATATATATGCAGCTCATAATATTGAGCCATCGCCAGCTGCTGACTATGGATTTAAAAGTAATTTATCATTTTGATTTGCACTAAAATCACATATGTGCTATCACATGGTGGCCGTGGTTCGTCTGTAGACGAGGATGTGGCAGGGTGAGGAGAAAAGGCAAAGGACATTTGTGGATTCATGTCTGTTGCTGTATCTGTGTCAGATAAAAAAAAAAGAAAGAAAATCCGGTTTAAACCACAGGATGAGGCGTGACCTACCTGACAGAACAGCTGTGGTGTTGTGTGTCTGGGATGTAGGAGGACTGTGATGGGATCCTGTTAGACTGTCAGCATCTCTACGTCTGTCCCTCTGTCTGAGGAAGAAAGACAGACACACAAAGACAACGTTCAATGCATGTTCTTCAACCTTATGTAATCTTTTCAGTGCCTTGCTCAAGGGCAGTGTGGCAGAAGCAGATTTCCCATGAGCCTTAGCTGTGGTCAGTGCTCTGACCTTTGTAGAGGTTTCTGTTGACATTCAACAGTGATTATAGGGACAGGTCTTACAGAAACACGACAGGTAGGTATAGAGGACACACACACACACACTTAATAGCATTTAATAGCATATCCAGTATCTCTGTACTAAACTCCCTGTAATGGACATCTATCAAAGCTAAAGCTCATTTAGCCACCTTCTCTTCTTTTTACCGTAGCTCCTTACACAAGTACTATTCATGACAAAAAGCATGTAATACACAGTACAACACATACACATTAATGCAGAGCCCTAATGCAGAGCTGAGCAGTAAAATGAAATCATTTGATTCATTCTAACTTTTGTTTGAACATAATGTGCAAAATGTCTGCATCACAAAAAAGAAGTCATTACAACACAACACAAAACAGCTTATTCTCAGACTGTGACTGTGTACTAACCTCACTAAAATTGCACGGCATTGCGATTGCATAAATTAATATGAATGTTTCAAAGAATCAGAAAATATTTATTTAGCACATTCCAACAATGCACAATATCAAATAAAATTCAAAATAAAATGTTTAACTTCTCCACAGACGGAGTGGGCGTGCTCTGAGGGATTTTCCTTTTCTGTGCTGCATTCCTCTCATATTCAGCATAGCGATCGTGATGTTTGGATTTCAGCTGATAAATTAAACCCGACGTGGAGAAATTCTTTGCAGATGCACCCCCTCTTGAAATTTCGGCATTACATGTTTTGCTAATCACTATCCGTGTGTCTTTCTCAGATATACTGAAATACGTCCACACCGCAGACATGTTGGCCCTTCCAGATAAGCTCGTACTGGCCGCGGTTTTCATCCTGTTTCGGCCATGTTGTTTCATGATAAAAGTATTTCGGCCAGAAACCGAAAATGCACTTTTTCCAAAAGTGCATTTTCGAATATTCGGTGCATCCCTAGTTTTTACCATTTCCAAATTGTAATCTTTTCACTCATTGTCAGCTCTAATGTGTCACTGACATCATCAGATCCCCCAGAGCTCCCTCATGTTCGGTGTTAATTAACTCTGCTCTCCACACATGGACCTCTCATTTCAGAATCAAAATCACTGAGACAGCAGTCTAAACAGGGAAACAAAAAAAGAATCTGTGTTCTTCCTGCTGCAGCCTTCACTTGGCTGCCAAACAAATGGGTGTGATACTGCTGATGCTTGTTGAGGGAGTGTGTTGGGAATGTGTTTGTGGTGTAGCTCATATGAAGCATTTGGCAGTGGAGTGTTGGAGATGCTGTGTTATTGGACTGCAGCTCCAGGCAGCAGAACTGCAGACAAATGTATAATTAAACAGCAGCAATCATGAAAGGTGTTTCCTCTTTCCTTAAGGAGGATTTTGTCTTTGTGTTCTCCTTCCCTTCTTTGCCTTCCCTCTATTATCTCCCAGGGTGTCTTCAGCTCCCTAAAAACTCACAGAAACTCTTACCTAAAATGATCTAAATGTAAAACCAGAAAGTCACATGTTCTGTTCACGTCCTACATCCATGTCTGATTTTTGAGTAAAGCTTTTATAAAACAACAGTGTTGAACATTCAGTAATTCCAACTTCTCAAATACTGTTTCTTCACGTCCACATCAGAACTTTCTGATCACACCTCGTATATGAGGGGAGATGGTGACTTCTGTCTCTGTTCAAAGTAGTGTATACTGCATCAGTTAACATTTTGAGTTCTGTCTGAAAGATCTTGAGTATTTTTCAGGCTGCAGAAGTGCAGGGCACACTGACATGATATGTGGGTATTAAGAGGCAGTAAAACAATATGCATCATTATCCTCCAAAAATATTAAGCTCCAGGCAACATAAAGATTAAGCAAGATTATCCAAACTGCAGCAGCGAGTCTCTCCAAACTCCACAGGCAGCAAGATTCAGGCTAACAAGCGAATACATTAACAGGCTAACAAGCACTAAATCTACATGAACGCATCTGGCAGGCCCTGAAGATCCTAAGCCACCTCTTTAGTCATTGTCCAGAGAGAAGTTCCACAGTCTGATCATGTGATAACACCTGAGCCAACTCCATTCACAGACATGTCACAGGTTATATATTAGTTCTGAGACTACTATGTAGCAGCAACAGCAGTGCAGTGCCTCTGTAGACCAATTCAATGTCTCACAGTGAAGCATTCACACTTTTACTTTCTTCTACTGTCTCATTGTTTTATTGGGTTTTTATCTACAGAAAATAAATTGACTCCTTTGGGATAATATAACTGACCTAAACTGAACCTTTCAAATTCTATCATGTACTTTTCCTCTACAGCTCAGTCTTACTTTTGGAACATTGGTTAGCTATGTTAAAACAGATATGCTGTATATTATTGAGGTTGTTCATATGGTCTTGGAGTCCTAAAATTGGTTTCCTGAAACCTGCAGATCCACTGCTCATGTCTTCTCCTCCTCTCCGTCCTCCTCCTCCGACTGGCTTACTCATCCACCGTCCCCACATTTGTCTTTTATTAGCTCCTCTCTCTCTCTCTCTCTCGTCCTGACTATGTCTTTCTTTCTGAAAGCCACCTCCTCTTTCATGGCTGCATCTTGTCCACTCCTACTTAACTCCTCTTTCATTCCTCTTCCAGCTCTGTACTTCTTTTTGAAGAGGATAGAGGGACCACATCAGTGATAAGGAAAGAAGAGAAAGAGGGGGAGGCAGAGAAAACTGGGACACCACAGGATCGCCTATTCTATCCATGGGTGGGAAACACTCTCCACAAAGGCAAATGATACAGTTGAACCAATTCATCTTCTTATCATCAGTACGAGACAGACATCTGGGTCTAAAGATGGGAGTTGATGGGAGTTCAGACCAAGATGCTAAGAGCAATTCACCAACAAGCGCTCAACAGCTTCGACAACGACTTTCTCTGAGAGGAAAAAAAAAATCTTTAGTTTCACCTCTGGAGCTGTAAATTTATTATGAATAAAGAAATTTGATCAGATATGTATTTCTTAAAAACCAAACAGATGTAAATCAATAAGGAATCATAGCATGGGATCGCAGCCAGTATGACCAAAACTACAAGAATGTAACACTCTAATTATCACCTGACATGGATAAAAATGTATATGACAGAATATTTGACATGTCATGGTGGCTGCTGTGATTCAAGCATTATTAAAGCGTACAGCTCTCTGCACATGAACACAAGCAAAATGCATGCCTTGTTTAATCATTGAAAAGCCAAGATTTATATTTGATATATATTTATATTCATGCTGAATCGAGCTGTTCACAAACTTCAGCAATCACAAATGGTTAATTAATGCTGGTCCTAAAAACCAGCTTCATGATTGGAGGTGGACTATAGACTGCAGTGAAGTGTGTATCCAGAGTGGATTAAGTATTGTTTTGAAATGGCATAACTCAGAGAGGAGAGACAGTTTCTGACTACGAGTTTCCTACGGGAAAACTGCATCAGATAACACACCTGAAATATGAAGTAATGACAATAATACTGAACATTAACTTTTTATGCTTTTTAGGGTGTGATACATGGGTGAGCTGTTTTGTAAGTACTTTATTTACAGATCTACTTCTTCATTACAGATTTCTCTCACACAGCATATCTCAGCAGCTCTGTCGCCCCCCCTCTTAATTTCATCCCATCAGCATTATTAGACTTTTTCATGGTTCTGGTCAGACTCCCACAGCTCTTAGTTAAAGTTAGTGGTCTAGTTTAATATAGAAAAATTTAACTGTGGCTTCAGACACAACACGTTGATTGAAATGCAAAATTCATGTTGCAAATCAACACATTAAATTTTGTGAGTATTTCACAAACTGTGATGAGAGTATTACAACCACCCTACTGTATCTTGTCTATCAGTCACAGACCCACAGTCTCTCCTGTCAGGCTCTTGAAACAGTCACAATACTGATCACAATAATAATCTGTGACAGCCGTGATTCTTTGCAGTCTGACAGACTCTCTCCCTGGTGAAGAAAAGCTATGAACTTGTTTTCACTAGCGAATTTATTTCCTCTGTCACAGCAAAAATAATGAAACACTTCCAGGCCTAACTAACTCTAAAAGACTCACTATAAACGACCTTGAAAATACTCACTAGCATAGAAACAATAAGCCTACAAAAAACCAACAATGAGTATAACACTGTAAAACACCATGGTAACATTGGAAGTCTCTCCAGTCTTCTTCTTTAGAGTTAATTAGTGGTTGACAAACCATTTTAAATAGTGTTTTACCAGACTTGTGTTGAAGAGGATCAGATCAAAATCTGTAAACGGCTTGACTACTGACCATCAGATCGCTGGAAATCATCATTCCTACAAGATCCTGAGACGGACAAAGGAGTTTAAAAAAAATACCTCAAACAAAAAAAAATTTGGTCAGATTTTTTGTTCTGTTCCAGGCTCTCCATGTGTCACTCTGGTGAGCTTCTATCAAAATGAAGGAGAGTTTACCAAACTAAATAACTACATAATGATGATTATAGCTAAATTTTAATGGTGCAGATTCTTTCATTCCCAACAGGATTAAAAGCACTGATGCCTTTACATTCGTATTCCATCACTGCAATAATCCTGTGTTGTATTTATTACAAAAAGAATCCACACACAGTTAAATGTTTCCCATGACTATAAATGCTGCATTTCAGTCAGACTGACCTCATTGGGCATTAATGAGTTTTTTTCTACATCACATTTTACATTTGACCTGGTGGATATCATTTTGTGCTGTCTCTATAACCAAACTGATCTGTAGGTATCCCCATTATCAATGCACTCATAGTCGAACAGGTCAACTTGGAGTAAACAGAGCCCACTCATACCCAGCTTTGTGATACCAGTTATCCAGGATGGTCAAGGTTAGGCTCAGACTAACGCACTCACCTCGTGGTACAGGCCCCCGGTCCTCTTCATTCAAAAGCAATATCTGATGTTCAGCATGTATTTGTCTAAGTCTCGAATATATGACGTTACGACCAAATGTCCCCAAAATCACATCTGTCTTACTTTTTCGGGCTTAGGTTAACTGAACTTGACACATGCCATGGTAATGTTTCCTGTAAAGTTACTCAGCCAATTAGATAGCTAGGTTCTGCAAACAACAACACAACAGCTTGGCTGGTGTGTGTCTCATCATGGAAAAATGTGGTCCAGGAGACACTTGTTGTAGCCTGAACTAACACACGGGAGGTTTAGAGTAATCTGTCTGTCTTTGTCACCTTGATAGTGCCAATCACCACTCACTAAATACTGTCTCCCAGCTCCCATCCACTCTACAGACCATCATGTGATGGACCACATTGTTAGACATATTGATTAACCCTGATATCCCATGACATCCGTCTTGTTCCCCATTTTCACCATACTCACTTCACTGATTTGGTGTTTAGCTGCTGTGATCCCACTGCAAGATGGTCTCTAGTTCAAGATTTATCAACCCATTCATATAAACATTTAATTGCCCTTTCCCATTTCATTTTTATAATTAAAATCTTCATTTATTTGTGATTATCAAGACCGATACATTAAAAGAAAATAATTTACACAAAAGTTGGCAAAGAAAATCTGTAACTCCTACTTCGTGTGTGTGTCTCGTGCAGTTTGCAGCCAGTTTTGTTGAAATATGGCTTTCTTTATAAAAAATGGCACCGCAATCAAAGAAAGAAGCTGTAGCTAGCAAAGAATGTACAAAATCAAAGCTGTTGTAAGACAACTGACAAGGAGGTTCCAGAGGATCTTTCAAAAAATTCAACATCATGGTAATCGCAACAATAAAAAGTTGTTTTCCATATTTCACGAATTTGAATAAATAAATAAATTTAAGTGTCACATGCACATTTCTTCCTTCAGAATTTCATCCTTGCATCATTTAGTGGTTTAGTCCCCAACCACTTTCTCCTGCATGAAAATAATGATAATTATGATTACCATTATAATAATTCCAAAAATCCATTGGAAAACCACAGGGTTCCAACACTGTTGGTGCTTGGATTTCTAAAAACCCAAACAAAACCAACAGGGTTCCAACACCATTGGTGCTTGGACCCCTAAAAAGTAAACACCACCAGAATAAAAAATGATTTATGAGGCCTCTGAACAGTCGGTGCCTGCGGATGATCAACTGAGACCAGCTTCCAGACATAAAATGCATAAGCATATACAGACTTGCAGTCTGAAGCTCTTCTGGAGGAACAACACCTTATCAAGACACTTACTCTTTTTACTGTTTATGTCTCACCCATTTACATATATATGTGGATTCACAACCTGAGTCAAAATCTCTCCTATAGTGGGGTGGGAGATGGAAGAGTGACAGAGAACAAGCTCATTGTTATGCTTGTTACACCTCCAGGCTTTTCAAAAATGTATTCTCAGAGACTATTGATACAAAGAGACAAAAGAAAGACTGACAGAAGAACTCGTCCAGCACTCTGCAGGGTCGGACCCACTCACAGAGGTGGACCACATGTAAAATGTAGAATGTGTCTCGAGGTTTAACCCTGATATCCCATGACATCCGTCTTGTTCATCTGAATCAGAAGCTTTCAGAGGCTTTTAAACCCTGGTTGTAAAATTATGTCAAGTCATGGAAACACACTTAACTTTGACTATTGAAATATTAACATTAACAGCCAATTTATCCCAAAGGCATCTGCAGGTCTACAGGTCTATATAAAATTCATATCAAGTCCCTCTCTAGAATATTTAGAGGGTGCTGATAACTGTTGACCTAGGTTTAGTAGCACTGACTGATAATTTGCTATTTCTGGATGCGAGTATTCTGATCACAAAATGCCTTCAATGAAGTGTTTGAACAGGGACACAGTGATAACTGGTAACTAAGAGGATAACTAGTGAACTGTTTGGAAATATTAAACAGACCTAAAGAGCAGTAATCTAGCTCTCATCAAGCATTTGTCAACATGGCTAACTATCACAGCAACAACCACATATTAAAAAAAATGTCACATTAAACTCACTCATCAGTTTTATATGACAAGCTTCACCAGCTGCCTAAATCCTAATATATGTCCATCAAATTGATAAGCCATCCAAAACATAATAGTGATCTATTGGCTAGATGTTACTCTGCAGGTATGTGTTTGAGCATAACAATCTCTGTTACACGATGGGTTCGCTACCATCTCATTGGCAGGCAATTTCCTTGCCAATTATATGATAGAGAAGGGAAGCAGTCGCTCCTTCACAGGTCCACTTCGTAACGGAGCTTTGGGACTTGGATCCTCAGAACGTTCTTAGTGGCATCAAGTGGGCCCCCCCTTTCCCAAATGTTGCGTCAATTTGAGTCCACAACGCCTAAGAAGGGCTCGACAGCGAACCCCAGCCTCCTGGGGCAGCCCCTCATCTGCTCCACATCCACTCCACCCTATCACCCTTAGAGCCTAGAAATCCTCTGTAGCCTACTTCCACTGGGAGATTCCATGTTTCCCGTCCACCCTTGCTGGCTTTCAAGCATGAGTGCTTGATACTTCCCAAGCTTTCTTTCAACAGACTCCTCCTCACTCACCAGTACCACTTGTTTTGTTGTTCTACACTAAGAGCTATATCTCGGCTGAGCCCTGAGCTGATAATCTCAGGGAATTTTAGTAGCTTTTTGAGATCCACTCTCATCTTCCAGTCAGCATCTGTTGTCAGGACCCCTGTGCCTGTTGATTTTCTTCAAGAGCTTCCTCCTGGTTTGACAAATATAATGAGCTTTGATTTCAGCGTCATTGCTCTTTTCTTTCCTTTCCTCCTCAAGGCCCGAAGCCACCTTAGCCAGGATGCTAGTCATCACATGCAGCCTTTATTGGCTTCTTGTCAGCTATACTGTCAAAGCAAGAGAGAATTAACATTGTTTCTCCTGGCATCACTAATGTCTACAAATGAGGGATGACATGAAGTAGTTACATGCATGCAGAACTGGCTTATATTAAGCCACCTGCGAATGCTTAGTCAGCCCTGCAGTAAATACATCTTCACTGCGTCTGTTGTGATGTTAAGATGCAACTTGAAGTTGATGTCACATGGTTTCAATCTGAAACAGGCACAATTGAAGTCTTATTACAGGTTGAGCAAAAATAAAAAAGCCATGTGTAGTTTTTGTGTTAAGTGTCTACTTAGAGAGAGCGAGTCTGCTACAAACACAAAAAGGCAAACTGTCAAACTCAACAAGCTTAACAATTACCTTGCCAGAGCCTCCACCAGCTGAATTACCATATTTAAAGGAGTGTTCCACGTGAGGACAAAGATAATGATGGTGGGCTCAAAATAGCTTCAGTAAATTAAACATTCATGCTTGTGAACACATGCATGTGTGTGTACTTGGACACAGTCATATGTTCATATTAATATCAGCAACAGGCACATAAATGTACTAGATATCAGTGAGTAGATCAATATGGTGGACAATGTGTTGTCTTCACTGAAGACAGCAGGTAGAAACTGGGCTTTTCATACATCCTAGAATGTCTGACATGGGTTTGAAGCTAGCCACAACATAATGGGGTCAAACTAAATCTAAGATTCATTCAAAATTCCTCGCTGTTGCTAATGCTGCCTTCATAAATACCTTCTGAGGTCTTGCCTCTCTTCTGATAGACACTAATTATTCACAGTTTGCTGCGACTCAAGGCAGCTCATAAAGCTGAATTTTTTATTATTTTTTTTTTTTAATTCAGTTGCAGTCGCAAGACACATAAGGGAGCCACACCGATACACTGGGTGACGTGTTCCTTCATTACCATAATCACACAGAAACTGTAGTTTACTTTGACTCAAGCCCAAATCCAAAAACACAGCCTTCTCTTTCAACAAAGCTTTTCCATAACCTTAACAAAGCGCTTCAAGTTGTCACAAGTATTGTATTTAAAAAAAAAAAACTTTTTATGCTTTAGTAAAACAAATCACACAGATTACAGGTACAGTATGTAACTTTTGTCTAATATTTTTTTAGTTGAAATATACTTCAAAATATTGTGACCTGGACTCAGAGATATTCCCTTCCAAAGTTTCTGAGTGAGCCTTGCCCTTCTAACCAATCAGGGAAGACCACAAAAGGTGGGAGCTCATGGCTGTCAGTCTATACCTGAACGCTCTTCTGGTCTACGACTCTTCTGGCACCGAGGCTTCGAGCTAGTATTAGCTGCTGGAAGATGTCTCCAGCAACGATGAGAGAAAACGATGAGGATGTAGGTGAAGGGCTTTTATAATCTGTCAAACTCTAATAAGGGTATCGTGGAAATGCTCTACTTCCTCTGGTGTACTGAGATATTTGTTTGAGGTATTTGTTGGGTTGTACATGTGCTGAACTCGCAATTCCGTTCACTCTGACAGCACACTGTCTAACACCTCAATCCCAAATCTCCCACACGTGTCCACTTGATTTGAGATCTGGAGACTGTGAAGGCCACAGCATATGATTCACACCATTTTCATACTCATCAAAGCATTCAGTGACCCCTCATGCCCTGTGGATGGAGACATTGTTATCCTGCTCCTCCACTCATCTTTCAGGTTTTTTTCTTTAATTTGCAGCCCGTCGGTATCTCCCTCCGTGACATGATGGTCAGAGAACAACACCCACCACTAGGTGCTGGGCTGGAGAGAAAAAAAGACTGGAATTGGAAAGCGTGTGTTAGAGTGTGTGTTTAGCTGTGTGTGTGTGTGTGTGTGTGTGTGTGTGTGTGTGTGTGTGTGTGTGTGTGTGTGTGTGTCTGTGTGCATGTGTGGTGATGTCTCCAAGCCCGGATGGTAATTGTCAGGGTTTGGCAGGGCAATCAGTTCCATGCCACTGAGTGCCACGTCTTGACATGTTCTATAGCAACTCTCAGTGCACACATACACACAAATACACACTCTAGACGCCTGACCCCCACACCTGTTCACTGTTGTGAGACGGAAGTAAAGATCCTGTTCCCCACTGCCTTGGCTCAGAGGAACAAAGGAATAACCTCCCACACACACACACACACACACACACACACACACACACACACACACGTACTGCATGTCAAGACTGAAAATGCTCCATCCCTAAATAACTTGTGCATTCAATTCTCAACACACACACACTCTAGCTGACCACATAGCAATGAAGACTCACATTCATCTTCACTCAGCTCTTAATTAGAGCACGCTGATGGCACTGGCATTCTTTCAACTGAGACACAGCCACATACACAGTATGTACACATACAAGACAAAGGTATACAAACTGTAATATGTATTCATAAATGACCATCTTGACACACACTTATAGATAAACACAGAGCTACATAGAGAGGCAAATTTCCACTTGCCATTTCAAGTGTCAAATGTCCAACTAAAATCCATATTAAAGTGAAAGGCTTTCATATGCACTTGGCCACATACCTGTGTTTCCATTAGCCATATCATTAATCTAACTAATCTGTCCTGGTATTCCTATGCAAATCAGCGTAGGCTCTACCTCAGTCCAGAGGATGGTGCTAATGCAAATGCCAAAAAAATCCAAAACAGGATTTTTTTATTTTTTTTTTTAACAGGAAGTTTTGTCTTTGTAAACTTTCACTGAAATAACGTTTACTAGTCATTTTCAAGTCTTGAAAAGTTCACTTAACTTCAAACAGAGCCAGGCCAGTCATTTCCCCAGACTCAAGTCTGTATGTATAAGCTGGGCAAACCATGTTGTTACATAAGTTCCTTACTTCCTGGAATGACAGGTGACCTCATGCTGCACTAGCAGGTGTCTATAAAAGCTCCGACTAATAAACCAAAGCAAAGACTTTTCAATAATCCCACCACCCTGCTCGCCTTCCTGCCCCAGTTGCTGCCTTATTCACTCTTTGGAAGACATACAACTCCTTGTGTCTTGCTCAACTGCTCTTTAACAAGAGTGCATTCACTACAGAAAGTAAGCTGTAAGTTATATACTTCAAAAATCCTCCAAACATGCAGGGGGAGTGAAGAGCCCCACCCTTTGCAGGAACAAGTGTTGTAATTCATCACCGGACAGAAACACACACAGACTCAGACTTGTGAATCAGTCAGGAATCATCATTCACTGTGCAACCCCTGTGCTGCTGACAGCAAATCAGCTGCTGTTAGCTGAATTGCAGCAGACCTTTTTGTGAGAGAGGCGGCCATTGTTAAACTAATAACTCTAAACACAACAGTGTCGCCGCTCTGATACTGCGATACTGTCACCACAGTCAACATAATCAAAGTGTGTTCAAGAGAGTCACCCACTTGTGTGACTACAGGATGTGTGTGGTGTGCGTGCATGTGTGTAGGAGGAATAAATGTGTGCATGCAAACGTGTTCACCCACACTCACACTAACACGAAGACACAATATGAAAGCAGAGATATATTTCACTGCCTCAAAGAAACATAATGGCCTACACATGGCCAGCATCCCGTGGAGGTACATGTGTAGTGGGTTGTGTGTATATGCAGACTCAGAACATTCAGCTTGTATCAAAACTGCACAGTCTGTATAGTAAATACAGTACGTGTACCAAGAGTGACACACGCACTGACATTTCCATCTAAGATCTGGATACATCAAAAGAAAAACAAATCACCAATTCTGAGAGAAATTTGTCCAAGATCAATATGGCTGTCAAAAACTGATCCATACAAAGTCAGTCCTTCTATCTGCGTGCTCCTCTTGTGCGTAGGTCTGTGTCAGTGTGTTCAACCAGCCCCCTTTTCAGCCACCTATGTTCTATCACATACCATTCTGTCTTTACAAAGTCCACAATGCCACAATTACAGTCTGAAAACGCACACCTTTTCACTTAAGTGTTTCGCTCACACTAAATGTATCATCAGGTCATCCAAAGGTGGGTCCTGCTAGCATTAACAGCTAATGGTGTAAATTTATGTAAGCAATGTACTTTTAGCAGCATTTCAGTGAAAAATGCATCCGTATAGAGGACTGGCTCAAATTCTCCATAGTGCATCATAAGCCTGATACACCACTATTGTTAGTGTGACAATAGTCAGTTTCATACAGCATCTCTGGTTCAGCAAATTGCAAGACAACACTTTTAAAAGGCTACACACATAATATCATCCCATATTGGCATTCTATAACATGCAGAGGAGCGAATTAGCCCAAATAATGTGATTAATAATAGTGAAAATGTAGCATCACTGTATTTTCCTGTCCAACGTAACACAGGTTATATGTTACTATACAGGACAAATACACAAGTTACTTGAACAAGCAACATAAAGCCTGGATTGATGCTTTAGCATTCATCATTTTCAAATAGTATTTTAACACAAGAAACAGACTGGGGGATGAGAACAAGTGTGTGTGTGTGAGTGTGGTAAAGAAAGCTCTTCCGCAAATCCAACACAGACCCACTGAGGACACTGATATAATATCATCCAGGACCAGTATTACACTGGCTTCCACCAGATGTGCCACTGCTGAACAAGGCCCTTCCCTAACCTGTAACCCCACCTAATAATTTAACTAATGATATGCTAACTCTTGCCCTTGGAAGTAATGCTAGATAACTACTGTGGGTTACAAGCTAGCTGGAAGTTCATATTAAAGCAGACAAAAACACTATTTAATCCACTCATTGCACAGATGCTAGAGCAGATTTAGTTTTCAAAAGGTGATTTTTTTTTTTTTTAAAAACACATCACTCTTCAAACTCTTTGCATAATGAGTAGCTTCTTACTAGAGTCCCACACAACATCATGGAACATATGTCTACATCTGTATTAAATCCTCTGAGAGGTAGAGACACACACACTGTGTGTGTGAAAGAGTTTCTACATGGAGAATAAATTAACATATTAATATTTTCATTAGAGCTGCTTGGTGTCATTAGGCAACATGTTCACTCCCAGCACTCTCCACTTCATACATGTTTTCTAGCATCTGGCTCTCATAATTAGCATGGCCATTAATCATTTCATTTCAGCCAGTATGTTCTGGAACGTCTCAGGCCTGTTTCCACACCTCCACTTCCCTTCTCTTCACCTCTCTGCTGTGTTGTGTTAAGCCTCTTTAGCTTGAAAGAGGACAGTCATCCATAGAGGAACAGCAATTAGGGAACAGGGACTGGCAACCGCCTGCGATACAAGGTGATACAAAGGGAAATGGCAGAAAAAAAAGGGGGGAGCTGGAAGGAGGAAAAAAGAAAGCTGAGACATAAATAATAAAACATAATCCCCCGTGTTTGGTGAAAAAGAGGCACTATGCCCCCCTTTATCTTATCTTTCTATAAATATCCCACTCTATTTTCTGCTTGGGCTGGACGTGTAGTTTAGACAGCAAAGGAAATGTGAGGGAAAAGAGAGAAGAAAGAGGGAGGGAGGAGAGAGGACTGTAGAGGAGATAGATTGTTCCAAGTGAGGGAATGCCAGCCTGTGCATGTCAGCATTTCCAGGCTGGCAAGAAAGCAGTGCCCAGCCCTTCTCCTCTGGGTAAGCTGATGAGGCAGGGAGCATAGGGTGGTGTGAGCAGGGGTCTCTGTGGTGGAGGGGCGGAGGAGTGGATGGATGGAAGGGTGGGAACAACAGAGGACTAGTTACACAGAGTGTGCTGGGCTCCGTCTGGAAGGAACATCTCAGGCCAATTCAGAATGCGGCCCTGGCACCATGAAGACGATCGGGCTGTCACACACACACGCACACACACACACACACACACTCACACACAAACATGCAAACCCCAAACACACTTACGCAGCCTGTCCATCCCAATTCCTGCCTGGTGGACCCGACCTGTCAGGCGCGGCGTGTCGGAATATTTAACAGCAGGGAAAACAGCTTGTCCTTGTTGCTGCTGTCATGTACTGTATGCCAGAGGGCAGGGGGAGAGTGAGAGAGAGGGAGGGACGCGAAGAGAGAGAGCAGCAAACAGACAGACAGACAGACAATACCATGTATCTGTGTGTATGCTACTTGTTGACCGATTGTTGTTGTTGTTGTTGTTGTTGTAAAGGGCTGACATTTTAATAAAAATCTGATTTGGTCCAGTCTGTCATCTGTATGATACGAGTGATATGAAACAGGTTCATTACATGTTATGTATTGGATGTCTATGGGACCTTAACCTGAAGTAACCTCAGCTAACACTGACTGGACACAGACAGGGGAGGCTATCCAAAGCTGGTACTTTTAGTGACATATGTACTGTCAAATATTCAAAAATGCATGATCGCTCTGTACCACATATACTAACATTGGGAAAGGGACTGATCATGACAGATTAATTTCTTAGACAATCAACAGAGAACTAATTATAAAAACACAATATTATACAACATCGTTGCCTTCCCTTGTTTTATATCACCATGAACTGAATGAAGTTGTTTAAAGGGCTTTGCATGGTCAAAGGACTAAAACGATAAGATACTGGCACATACTGTATTATTTGCCTCTAATACCTCAGTCCACAACAGTAGTCATCTTTACACCCGTCCACACCAACCAACCTTTAGTTGACAAAAGTATTCCTTTTTATTTTTATGAATAAAATGTTACATCACACATGCTGTAAATACCTATGTGAATACATGTCTTATGTAAATCCCAATAAAACTGATTATCTTGTATCAAATTATCTAATAATTGCCAAGCTAAATACCCACTATGAAGAGACGCATGTAAAACCAAAGCTACTGTGTTTGAAAAGTCATTTTGGAGAGGGTTATATTCATATACATTGTGGAAAATTAAGTCAAGCGAATTTGCCAATCTTTTTTTCTATGATTACTAAGAGGATTTATAAATGCTTACATGCAATGGAAATATTAACAAGTGTAGCTCACAGTGAATCGAAAAATATGTGCATCATGTCTGTGTTAAGATTTGATTGAGGACTGAGTTTTGATAAGACTACTTTTGATCATTTAATAATTGTAGCAATCTGTGTTCAGGCTTTCACCGATACCTGCCACGACTGCCTCCATAGCTGTGTGTTGCTACCACTGCTGCAACTGTTAATAGTGTTAATAATTACCTAAACTACAATTGGTAACAGTTTAAAAGTCTACAATATAACATTTTTTGTAGGTGTAAACCTCTCGAATGGTACAAAAAGAAGCCCTGATGAATTACAGGAAAAGTGGCCCAACTGAGTGGAAAATCACCCAAACTGGCAACACTGACTCTGCCTCATTCTGTGCCAGGCTTTTTAAGCCGTGGACAGCTGGTAAAATTATGTCTAACACAACACTAACACACACCATAGCAATAGAGAGCCACAATAACATAATCCATAATTTAAGTAAAACAAATTACCTGTCAATTCAAACGCTGTTTCAATTCAAAGACTTATTTATCAAAAACAGATCTGCTTTTCACAAACAGTAATAGATAGCAACCAAACATGGCATGAAACATTAAAAATATGTAAATAACGAAACCCCTACATATCACCTGTGGGCATAATTCAGTTAAATCTCCAGTCTCTTAGTTCAACAACAAGAAAATATATTAGCATGACCATCATCTTTACCTAAAGTGTCATTGTGAGCTGCTATGAATCAGTTAGGGTGTATGAAAAATGTCATCTATCCTCAATGCAATCCTGTAGATGTTGGCTAAGATACTCAAGGTTTTGATATCAGTTTTGATGGGTGTGTCGTTTCATGTGAGTTGTTTATTGCGTTCACAGCTAAAGAAGGTGGACTCACAGGTGTATGCTGATCCAAACATCACTAGCACATACAATGAAAGCTTTTTGAGCACCCTATCCAAAATGCACAGGGAAGGCATAGGTGATTTGACTGGACAACTGCAATTCATCCAACTCAGTCTCGATTGTAGCTGCATCCAGAGAGGGTAGTATTTCCATGGCCATAGTACCACAATTGTACTACAAAAGAATCACACACAACCCACAAACTGCTGCCTGTGGATGTATTTATCTTTTTTTTTTCCTTCAATACTCTTCAGTAACACTGTCCCAGAGATTTGGAAAATTCAGGGTGAGGATAATAGTACTGTGATAAACCTCTTCAGGGAATGAGCCATTTGTTTTATTAAAACCTCTTTTGTCGACTAGAGGGCAAAAGGTCAGCATTAATATGCCAACTAGGATATCGAGTAAGTATAATTTACAGCTGAGTGGGGTCTGTGTCCACTTGAGTCCAATATTCACTCTGCCTTTAGCTCTTGTTTGGTCTCCACCAACGTAGAGCTGTAAAATGTTCCACTTTCTTCACCTGCTCTCCAACTCTTACAGGTTTATGTAAATGGTGGAGCACTAATATGGAGAACCAGAGCCACCAATATCCATATCAGTCACTATTAATACAAATGAAATCACCCTTTACATATGTCAAATTTGGTATATTTATGAGGACGGTCTTTCAGTAACTGCTATCGATGACCACATTAAACTACAGCTAACTACTACTAGTTTCAAGGCCGTGCTTTGACAGGACTAGCTGTTACTGGGGGAATGTTTGGCATTTTACTTTTGAAATTACTAGAAATTACAAACATAATCTGTTATTGCCAAAATAGTTGCAGATTATTTTCTGTTGAAGTGTTGCAGCTCTAAAATAGGACCCTCTTTATGACATTGTTATGATATCACATGCAACAGTTGTGGGGAACTTTACAACACAACAGTGAAGCTATCTGTAAATACCAGAACAAAAGAGGTCACAGCATCCAGTGGGAGTTAGAGGACAACGCAAGGAAATTCACATCCAACAGCTGACAGCAGAGGTGATGTACCTCTGAACAAAGATATCTCCCTGATTACACAACCACCTGTTATCACACAACTGATGTTCCATACAGCTATACAACTTGCAACCATGAGTTCATTTAAATAATTTATAAGTTCTGGCCTTCATCTCTAACTGGTCGATCATAAAATTTGGAAAACAAGTAAAAAAATGTCTTGTTGCAAGCCCTGAGCAGTAGGCCCCTGAATGGCTGCACCATTTACTACATGTCACTCCCCTACTCTCTCTCCACACATTTCCTGTCTGTCTCCACTGCAACTGTCAAATAAAGGCTTAAAAAGGCTGTGCAGTCAGTATCAATACCTCTTTAAGAAAGTTAGAAAGTTGTTGGAACCAAAGAAAAACAGAGCAGCCACATGAGCTAATGCACAGGACGCTCAGTATATTTGAAGACAGCTTCTGCACCTTGTTTAGTAAAATGGGAATACCGCTTGACAGGTTGCATCAGCAGCAGAGTGGGGACAGAGCAGTGGCAACAAACCAAATTTCAAGAGCCACTGTAACCTGTGTGAGTAACCAGAGCGGAGGGACAGAGCAACCCGTTCTGGCTTGAATTTCTCCACTCCCAGACTGAGCAACACACATGTCTGCAGTCATAACAATATTTGGCTATTTTGGTTGATTGCCTTTCATGTGAGCTTCCAGTCCCAGCATGGTGCCTCGTCTGCCTGCAGCTTGCCGGCTTCAAAAGCTGAGCTGACCTCATTTCCCCGTCCTCCTGCTGAGCCAGGCCCGCTGCAGATGGTCAGGCACGGGGAGCTGATCGTCACGCTCACAACAACGTATCTTTGTTCCATTCACCTCCACTCTTTGACAGCCAGTTAGGCAGCCGGTGGTGGTGGTGGTGTGTGTGTGTGTGTGTGTGTGTTTGTGTTTGTGTGGGGGGCGGATGGATGCAACACACAGATACAAATGCAGGTTATGGTATCGCTTGAAATTTTGGTTTGTTGCCATAACAAATAGTGCAGCTGTACAGGGACGTGGGAGAAGGGAAGTTTATGGCACATTCTGCTGGGCAGATAAACATACTGTGTTGAGGTTCACTGAGGCCAATCGAGAAAAAAATAAAAAAGAAAACAAAGAAGCAAAAAGGGAACAAATGTACTCTGGGTTTGTGTTTTTGAGATGACACCATAACATTCAGCCCTGTCACCTTGCTAAATTAGTATTTCTGGCCTGCCTACCTCATGTCAGTCACAGCACAGAGATTGACTGGTTAATTAGACACACATGTACACACACACGCACACACACACAAGTCACACAAAAGAGGCTCGCATCAGCCGATCTTGTCATGGAGAGTGACTGAGATTTTAATTAAAGTGAGAGACCATGGGAATACACAGATATCCCTGGCCACATTTTCTCAGATAACTTGACAGTCAGATCAGAGGAGTCAGCTGTGTCAGAACACTGGGAGCGTCAGGCCAGCACTGCTCTGACTGCCACACACACAAGCTACATTCAGAAACATTTTGGACAGTGCATACTCATCTTTATCATTTATTATTATTATTATTATTATTATTATTATTATTATTATTATTACAACTACTATTACTATTACATATTTGGCAGGTCTCAACTCTGAACCACCCAAAAGCAGCAACACCTGTATTTCCCACTCAGGCTGCAGAGGTGCAGAGTCACACCTGAGGCTTTAACAGACCGGTTGTTTCGAGACTGGTCATTCTGATTGGCTGAGGGTACTTTTGGACCAGTGACTGTGGAGTTATGCCTAGAACAACCCCTAATGACATGTTGGCCCTGGTGATCAGTGACAGAGGGTAAATGGCTGTACTGTACTGAGCCATCCCCCACTTGGGCACGTCTGACAGTGTACATGGGTGTAACCATCGGGGGGGTTCAGATATGAGCCCTCCCCCAAAATGTTTTTTCAGTGCATTTCTCACAATTCTTCAACATTTATTTATGAGAACTGGCTCGTTAAGAACATAGTTCTGAGGACTACTTCTAAGGAATAGTCTGTGATTTCTCCAACATGGCTGCCCCTCCACTTAATTTTGTTTTGGCCAGCTGCTTACTGTTCAAACACCCACCAATTAAAATGATGCCTTTTGCAGTAGCAGAGAACATGATAGTTTCCGATGGGAAAATATTACATACTTCTAAATTAAATGGTAAACACTGTTCTCTCTGCCTGGCTCTGTTTCTACTTCTCTGTTAGTCTCCAGAATTAACATAAATAAATTTTAAAGTAATTGCATATTTTCACCAGCAGATTAATGATCCTGTTATATGGGCACTGTACTCTGATCTTAATCAGATGAGGACACAGTTTGCTCGTTTTTGCCTGCTGTCAGCTGTGAATTGTTTCATGGAAAAACTGCTGCTGTCCACTCACATCTTAATCTGACAAGATGCAGTTACCTGCAGTCCATTACTAAGATACTCGCTCTTATGCTGCATGTGCTCAACTAAATTTCATTATAGCTCACATTCTACCTTCTCACCTGATCATCTGTGTCTCCAGAGCAGGTCCCTGTCTGACTGCTGCTTTCAGCATGTCTCTCCTTCTTCCTGTCTCTCTGTGTTGCCTGCATTGTGACCAGATACCAGAAGAACAATGACTGACCTTGATGATTATTTTAATTTATTTGCTAGCTATAAAGAAAGTGCATAAAGAACACTGTACAATGTACAGTAGTCAGTGAGTGATGGAAGAAGCATTCAGATCCTTTACTGAAGTAAAAGCACCAATACAGCAAAACAGAAAATACTCACTTACAAGCACACTTCCTGCATGAAAAACAACATTAGTATTCAGGTTTTTCTCTGATCTTTGGTGAAATATTGGATCATTTGAAGATTTACTGAACTGAAACAATTTAAGAAGTTTAGAGGGGAAAATCACTGTGGTGGAGCTTTTAACAACTCAGAGAAACCTTGACCACACACTGCTGTTTGTAAGAAGACAAAAAAAAAATGTGAATTTTCTTCATCTTAAAAGTAACCAGTAACTTGAGCAGAGAAATAAATGTACAGGAGAATAAACTCTGACATGTGGTGGAGTGGAAGTATAAAGTAGCATAAAATGGAAATACTCTATACTGTAAAGTACAAGTATCTGAAAATTATATTTAAATACAGTACTGTCCGTAGCTACTTCCACTGAGTAGTAAGTTACCTGAAACGTTAGCAATTGCCTCATAAGCTAAGCTAATGTTACCTGTTAAGGTGTGTAGTTACATACCGCCTGCTGGTAATTCTTTCTTCGTTTTTTCAGCTGTTACTTCTTCCATTTGTTCACCGAATTTAACTACCCGTCAAATTACCACAACAGGGAAAAACGAGTTGGGTGTGCTAGCTAACCATGCGCGCTAACAAGTGTTCAAGGGGGGGGGCGTCACGCGCTTCTGTTTTCCTTATAGTGATGGGAATTCCGGCTCTCGTTCTTATGGCTCGGCTCACTAAAAAAACGGCTCTTTCGGCTCCCAAGTGGCTCCTCAGATTTTTTCGTTTCTTAAATTAATTTATTACCAAAATAATATAAAATTATGTGTAAAATGAATTACTAATGTACAAAACATACACTATATTAAATGTTTATTATTTATATGGCTTATTGTATTTAGATGTATATCCATGTAATTGAAATGCATCCAAATTTTACTTTCTCCCTCTATCTCTCCCTCTCTCTCTCCCTCTCTCTCTCGTGTCTCCCTGTGTCTGTAACCCCCGCTCCTCCCTCCCCCTCCTGCTCAGTACGGACACACCTCACATCAGGTAGCTGCTCCCGTCGTTCACTTCAAAGAGCCGACTCTAAGACACAGATCACTATTTCCTTAGCAAACGATAATTAGTTGAAAATAAATAGGAAATGACAAGAACCAGATCGAGGAGTCATAGAAGGAGACACTTAACATATTTGCTACTGGGAGGACAAATATATACTACTAAAGCTTTGTTTATAACCCAATACTGAAATGTTATTATTAAGTGGTGAAATTATTCTATTTAGTTTTATATGCTCGGTGTGCACCACAGTGGCAAATACAATTCAGGAGTGACAGGAAATTTCTTATGACCTTACAGTCAGTGGGGGAGCAGAGCAGAGAGTGGGCGATGGTCAAGGTAAGTCACTGTAACAGTCCAATCTGAACGCTCTCTACAAACATGCAGCCAATGTATCAGCACAGTAATTTGGATATTTAACTGCCAGCTTGACAGTGCCAATGAGCATGTACATGCAAGGCCCCAAACTATTGTGGTAATGTGCATTCAATGACTCCATAAAACAGTTGCATGGAAGAAAAGCCATTGCTTTCTGGTTGTGGTGCATAAAACTATGTAGATAATTTAACAGTGTTATGGAGCATATAGAAGCAGTGGATGGCACATTTTCTATGTTAAAACGAGTTGTGTTGTCTATGTTCCGTCTGTAAAGCCTATTGTCTCACTCTATGTGCTTTGTAATATGGAGAATAAATTGTCCTTTGTGGGTGATAACAATTTAGACATACTTTACAGAGGAAAAGGAGCAGAACATCATTGTGTTGGTTGGGGATACTTTTTGACAACTTTTTTGCGTTTCAGAGTTGATTTATAACTCTCTTGACCTTGTTCACAATACACAACTCAAGCACAACGACTGTGGAAAATACCGAGAAGTGCTGAAAAGCTGTAAAGGCACAGACTGTCTCAAAAATGCAATGTGAAGGAAAGTGTGACAAAAGTAAAGTACAGAAGCAGGAAGATGGTGTAATGATGCCTGACCTCTCAATGAACTGTCATGCAGCACTTGGAAAATGCATGGGTGTAGACCTTAATAGAATAAAGAGGATAACTTCTGGTTATTGAAATCTTCCGTACAAAGACTCCACATCCCACACATAACTCATTCCCGCCAACATTTTAGCAAGAGGTACAAATTTAACCACTGAGTAAATGCAGGAAAATACAGAAAGCGACACGTTCACCGTGGTAAGAGTTGTGTTGCCAGACAAACCCCAACATCACTTGGTACAAATTCTCAGATGTGACATATAAAGTCAAGTCAATTTTATTTATATAGCACCAAATTCACAGTAGTTATATTAGGGTATTTTTCATATAGAGCAGGTGTAGACCATACTGTTTATAATATGATTTACAGAGACCCAACATTTCCCCCATGAGCAAGAGAAGAGAAGACAGACAAGACAAATGGAAATATGCATATTCACATCTTTATCTATATCCAGACAGATCTTTCTGGGTATGGATAAGGAAAAACACACTCTGATACAATGTAAAAGTAAACGCTTCCACGACACATTGTGATCTGGATTGGAGCCAAAGACCCATGGATCCATTTGTCATTATCCAGGTAATGAATCCAGATACAGATCACACGTAAATACCAGGTGTGTTTGGGGCCAATGAGTCCATTCCAGCATCAGTGTACCCACCCTCTGCAAAACTGAGTTTACACTCTGACAAACATACTGAATTTATGCATTCACAGCACCGAGGCTCACAGTTGCATCATATATCACAACCACCGCGAGCATCATGACAGTGGCCAATTACAGAATAGCGTGTTGACATGTAATGACAAAGTGTACGGCTTAACAAGCACACAACAAGAGACATAACAGAAAAGACTGCTGTGCCGTGTGTTAACTCATGTTTGAAGAAAGCAATGGCCTGGACTCTGAAAAGGTAGGAGCTCCAAGAAGACATCTGTTCATTTTTTCATCCATGCTCTTTAGCATGCTTTAAAACAACAGTAAGTCATAATGATCTTTTCTTTTGAAGGTATCATTCATCAGAAAATATTTAGGTCCCCATCAGGTGTTACAACAGCTGTGTGAGGACCTGTGCTACATACAAACATGTGGCACATGCCTTTAGATGTAATAGATATAATAACAGGTCAAATGCTAGTAACATAGTCAACAATACAACAAATTCTACAATACACAGCTCAACAAATCAGCCATTGCCACCACATCCAATACACAGTGTTACACAACACTGTGCAATAAATACAATTTCTCAATGTAGTCTTGGTAAATCATACACAGTGGCTCATCAGACCAAATTATTTTTGGTCTGAGCTGAGTCTCATTCTATTCAGTGTCAATTCGGCTTTTTTTTCCCAAACAGAGTCTTTAAGCAGCTTTTATGATGAATGCAGGTAAAGTATTCCAGCGAGCAAGCAGTACATGACACATTCCATAGTGTTTTATTTTGGGTTGTCTTATTCACTGTCATCTGTATGCTTTCACGATGATGCTAATCTCTGAAATACAGCAGGCCATGTTTAGAAAGTGTACAGCTTGGGCACATCAAAGCACACTACAGTACTTCTGAAGGAACCTATGGGCAGGGGTGTCATACTGGAGTAACTGCCTCAAATCCCCAACATGGAGATTGCCCTTAAGAAGACAAGAATTAAAAGTTTAGACAAAGACATGATTGAATTACCATCATCTGCTTTGACTGAAGTAAAAATTTTTACAATACTGGATTTTCCAATGAGACTGCATGTGTACAGAGCCCAGGTCTATCCTCCAACTCTCCTCCTCTTTGAGGACAAGCTGTAATGTACCATATCCAGGCAGTAGTTCATTATGGGGCACACAGAAACTAAGGCTACTGGGACTGTTATTTGGAATGGAGAAATAAAATGAGTGTGACAAGCATCAGAGCTCAGAGGAAAAGCCGGAGTGTCCTGTTCTGCAATGTCTCCTCATGTTGTACTCTTCTTTTCATACAGGGTTAGGCTAACTCTGTGTAACTCTATGAATATACATAAGTCCAGACGCACACACACACACACACACACACACACACACAAAAAAAACATCTCTTCAGCCCACTCATTCTTAAAATGATTCTTTTCACTGAGATTTTCGGAGCCTCACACGCAGGCAGAAAACTGTTTTGAAGAGACTCTCTGAAAAAATAATCACATAGATCGTCTGTGCGACAAGCTCATTACAACCCATAGTCCCATTTTATTGTTAGTGGACCTTTGGCGGCCATAGTAATTATGACATTAGGAGGAACTCAGGTAACATAGGGAGGAGATTGGGGTGGATGGGTGGGTCGACAAAAACACAGGACTTTCACACGGGAGACCACTGTTTGCTTCCCATTTCAAACCAACAATTATGTTGTTTCTTTTATCCATGACTATTCCACAACTTTAACCGTGTTTTTATTATTGTAACCATAATGACAAGGCCCAAACCTTTATGAAATACTCATTTAACCCAAAACACCATCTTTTCCTGAACCTAACCAAACCGTTTTTGTGTCTAAACGTAACCAAACCATGACGGTGACTGTTACTACAATGTTGGTCCAGTATACATGCAGTTGGTATGCTCTAATGGGTTGTATTCTTGTTACCATGACAACAAAGGTGTGGTACACCTGCTGCTTCTGTGGGTCGTATACAAGAGTAGAGACAAATGGCCTATATGATTGTTTAGGTTGGAGGACTTGGGAACAATATAAACCACACCTCTGATCACACCCACCATCACATATGGCTTTTTTGTCAGTGGGGTCAGAGGTGTGCTGACCATACCGTGATATCACAGAATGGACTGTTACATTACATGTAAGTTCGTCAGGCATGCCTCTAGCTCGTCTTCACTCTGGTAACTTTTACAAGCATAAAGAAACACTAAGCACAGCACATGCGTGTAACCTGGTCATGGATTTATTTTACAGTTTAGCCTCAGGATGTCTGCCTACTGCACCACAGCACTTCACTGTCTTGATAGGGACAGAGGGAGTATTACATTTATATGTGAGTGTGTGTGTGTCTGCGAGTGTTTTCTCCACAGAACAGCCTGTCGTAAGATGGGCATGTGTATGCCAGTGGCCAAATAGCAACATGCTGACCATATCATCATAATTCATCCTCAGAGATATTATCTGCCTCCATATTCCACAGGCAGATCACCAAGCCTCAGTGCACACAGACGGAGCAAACATGATGGAGAGAAATACAGAGAGAGGAGTCACCCAAAGCTGAGAGAATCCACAGGAATCGTCCCCACGCTGTCCCTTGCTTTATAATGAACACAAGTGAAGCCAATTCATCTTGGTGCGAGTGAAAAACTCTCAGGAATTCAACATGGAGCAGAGAGGAGAGGAGAGGAGAGAAAAGGAGAAGAGAAGAGAGAAAGTGCAGAGGTCTTCCAGAGCTGCAGAGACAATTAATGTTGCAGGCAGGGCCAACCCCAGGGTTCATTAAATTCCCAGGTAAGGACCTGTCTCCTGGGATGGTGCTGGCCCCAAAGACCCTTGAATGCCAAGTAGTTCCATGCGCCTGGTGCTAATGGAGCACAGCACCTGGAGCTTAGCAGGAAGACCCAGAGAAACGGCAAGGGCTAACAATATGTAAGGACACACACGCACACACACACACACACACACACACACACACACACACACACACACACACACACACACACACACACAC
>JBBMJY010000014.1:573019-583241 GCA_037833715.1 Toxotes lorentzi
CACACACACACACACACACACACACACACACACACACACACACACACACACACACACACACACACACACACTGCCAGGCTGTATTCACCAAGTGTGGACCTCTATTTCTAGTTATTCTGTCAAACCAAAAATGAAATAGTATATATTTTTTTATTATTTAAGGTCTTTTTTTCATAACATAAGTACAAAACAGCTTATTTATTTTCTTTCTTGTTTTTTTTTTTTTTTTTTAATTGAGTGGACTTGCATCCCTGGCAGATGTCTGTCTATTAAAGACTGCAGTGGAGCTGTCTGTGAAAAGGGACATAAACAGGTACAAAGACTTTCTTGATGTCTTTCAAAAAATGAATAATCCAAATGTATTGCTTTAACATTTAAACATCTCCATCTGCCAAAAATATTCTCAAAATAATCACGGCCACTTCAGCTTAGAATAAATTAATATTTTACCTGTAAATCATTAGTTACTTAGCTACATGGACTTATCAAGAACTTTAATAACATAAAAATTACATCACATTAGTTTGGTTGTTTTATTATATCATAATATTATGGCCTGTGTAAAATGGAGTATGTAATTAAAGCCATTTAAATAGTAATATGTTTGATACATTAAACACATCAGCTAAAGCAAATATCCAACAAAACATGAAGTTAATACAGACTTTTACATTTCTTTACCGTTACTGTTTACTGGCCTTACCTTTTTTTATTAAACACAATCCTTAACATTGTATTTTCATAATATTGAAATAAGCATCAGATAAAGCAATCAGATAAACATTTTTATCTTTTTATATTTAGCCTTTTTCCGTCCCTGCACATCCATACTGGAGTGTGAACGTCACTCTATGCTTTCCAGAAAGGAAGATGTCATTGTGTAGCCGCTAACAGGAGACTCCAATCACTCTGTACAGTGTGGAGCTACTTTAATTCAACCTAATTTAATGAGAAGCACATGGGTTTGTTAGGCTGTCTCTGTATGAAAAAGAAGATGACCGACTAAGCTTCAACTAAGCTTCAACTCTGTGCACCATATTGGTACACAGAGTCCAGTTCCCTTAATACATCCATGATCTTGACTGTAACTAATTCCTAACCCCTTTAAGCCCTAAGGTATTTTTTTTTATATTTTGGAATTTGCCTGAAAAAAAAAAAATCCCCAAATTCAATCAGTAGTGGCTCCACGGCTGTAAGGCCAAAATGAACAACCTTGAGCTCTATGGATGAGGGACGCTTGGGATTTTGAAACACAGTAAGTGTCCCTGTTCTCATCAGCAGGCCAGAGTGAGACTGAAAAACTCCAGCCAAAACCAAAGTTTTTACTGTCACTTCAATCCAAATTATAACAATGAGTCAGTTGACACCGATGCTGTTGAACTTGTTCAAAAAAAAAAAAAAATTCTAAACCGCAACTCTACCAAATTCAATGCAAATGAAATGAAGCACAATGATGCTAAATCCATTTTAGGCAGAGTAGCACTAGACGGCCTCTCCACTTTATCCACTTGGAGAACCAAGTGTGTCAAAGAGCTTTGCTGCCTCCTGACAGGCGATCTAACTGGAAAATCTCTTGATTTCCATTACTAGTGGCTCTCTGCACACAATACATCAATCAGAGATTTAACTTTTACCTCCAAACAAATTATTTCTACTACACGACAGCCACAGAAACAATCAACTTGGCCACTTGCGCCAAAATCGCTTTACAGTCTTCTTCGTTCTGTAAAGGGTGATATGACCGATGTGACCAGCAGAGGGCACAAAGCTGGACGAGTTCTTCATTAAAGTTTTCAACCTCAACTTACAGTGTGTGACTCCTTACATTCACAAAGCTGAGGTTTTAAGATGCTGAAGCTTAGGCACACTTTACATTACACTTATTTTGTTTACATATTCTGAAGCGCCAAATTCGGACCTTTTTCAAAATGGTGGAACACGCTCTGTGACCTTCTCAAAATGGTGGCAGCGGCTCGCGCTCCTTTAACAGGCATGGACTGATCCCATTACCTGACTGCTCAGGTGGAATGGGTTAATTCACATTATCATTGTAACTCTACAGAGGTTGTATACCAAATGTGGTGGGGAAACATGTGCTGCTCCTCTGGAATACAGTGCACCCAAGTGTAAACATGAAATGTGAGTATGAGAGCAGTGACCCACAGCCAGTGACAGCTTCAGAGACGGTCCTCCTCGCTTACCTGTCTCTGCAGTCACATGAGCAGGGGAATTCACGGGGCGTTAATTTGAAGCCCGCCACTTATCTGTCAGTCATCTACGCTCCGCTCCCCCTACCCCTCACTCATCGTCATCATCTTCTCCGATTCCACTTCATACTCATTCACACCGTCAGCATTATCCCTTTCAGCACATCTCGTTTGGTTCTGTCTCTGTAAAGAAAGTGCTTCATTACACATAAAAGTTGCCAATTGATTTCTTACACTGCCTTTAGCCCACGTGAGTTATCTGGTACCCGGCTGAAAGAAGAAGCTGGGCTGAGGAAGTTTACCTGCCGGGGGAAAAAACATTTGATCACTAACTCTAATTGGTAGAAAGCCCGAAGTCCTCCCCAAGATAAAAACATCAACAACAATAAAGAAAAAAAAAATTTTACTTCACTGCTGCCTGGAACCATATTACTCATTATTATACACACACACTGTGTAAGCCATAAAAAATGCATACTGCATCCATAGATTGTGGGACGATTTTCCCTTACACAGAGCTTTGCTTTGTGGAGTTTTGGTTGAAATCCTAATTTGTTTCAGAGCAGGATTTTGTTCGATATGGAGCTTCGTACAATTAAACGGAGAGGACGACTTCATTTCCTGTCTCATGCTGCTTCATTTGTTTCTCCATCTCAGCCACACCTCTTGGCTCTTGTCTCATATTTTTCTGCTCTCAGTTTCTGTATTAAAACGTGGCTCCTCCTCGGTTCGCTTCATGTAATCGAGTAAGCATAAAGACGCTGCTCCTCTCATTTACAGAAAGGAAAAATAATCCTCGGCCGTTAATCAGCTTAATTAGCTGCACCTTTGAAGTTAATCCATTTGTAGAGCCCTATGTCACATACAACAACAACAACAACAACAACAACAACAGCAAGAGGTCCACAAGTTCAGTTAGTCTGGTTATTAGTACATAAACACCTTTTTGCTGAGACAGGGTTGCGCAGGTTACACGTTCATTGGTGTACGTTACTATGGATCCACGCAAATCCAAATTGTTGTGAGTGACAGCTGCTCATGAGGCACTTTAATGAAGCTCCATTTATTCCTGTTCTGTGGTGTCACTTTATTATTTCACAGGACCAATTAAAGGTGGGTAAAGTCAGTACCAAACTAATGGTGTGAATATTTGACTGAACCAGCAGTAATCTTTAGTACATTTTACAGGACTGTTATTTTTTACAATAATTCCCTGGGACGTTTAATGCAGAGAACTAACAGTTGGGAAAGCAGAATCAGCTCTTGAGTACTTTTTTTTAAGCAGACGTCCAGGACTGTATTCTTACTTGTAGTCAAATTTTACATCATTGCATGATCAGCTGACCTAAAAGACTAACAGCCACTGCAGCAGTTAACAGGAATTAATGAAATGAAAGTAGACCAACTGAACACTGTTCCTATTTAAGCCTAAATTGTACCAGATCATATAAATACCTCCACAATGCATAAATCCTCCATACACTGCAGTGGAGACCCCCCTCCTCCTCCCACCTCCCTTGTCCTGTCAGCAACAGCCCTTCTTCAGAATGGATAGGGTTCATTTTTTGGTGGCCACGCATGAATATCTTGAGTGGCTACCACGCTGTTTCAGTGGTATTGAGGATGCTTTTTAAGGGGGTTTTAATTTCACACTACATTAAGTCTTATACAATACAGAGCTCTTGGCAAACAGTTTGCAAAATGACCCCCCTCCGTAAACTAAAGAAGCAGGACTTTTTACTTTCTGCTTGTTCAAATCTCTCTGTTCACGTATTTGTTTCTTTTCTTTTTTTTCCTCCTTTGATACATCAGTGGTTCGAGTTCTGACCGGATGTCAAGTTTGCATTTGTAATAGCCATGTTTAATGATTCTCATCACTCACAGGCACACACACACACACACACACACATACACACACACACACACACACTCATCTATCCATCCTCCCCTCTGCTCTCACTCTCTCCTTGCAGTGTGAATTTCAGGAGCCAGAGCTCGTCCTTCGGAATTCTTGAAGAAATCCTTTTTACCTGTTGGAGTCCTGTTGACTTTCCCCTGCGGCTCTCATTCAGCACAGCAGTGCAGCCTCATATTGACTGAAGCTCTGCCATCAAGGACTCCCATCCATTTTAAAATGTCTTCCTTTTCATACCATCCGCTGCTTCCTTTTGATGGAATGTAATCCACTTACAAAGTCTTTGTTTCTTCTTTCTGTCCAAATTTTTTAAAACGCTTTTGCCAAATTCCACATATTAGAAATATCCAGCCCTGTGTGATCTGACAGAGGCTGTTTATTTATTTAGTTATTTACTCGTTTGTTTGTGCTTCAAGGTGTTGTCGGTGCATTTCTGTTGTGTTGTTTATCAGAGGGCTAAAGGGTCAAGGATGATATTGACACGTCACAGATAAGACACTTTAAAAAGGAATTACTCCTTTACAAAGGAGGAACACACACACACACACACACACACACACACACACGTTCGATACATATGCAAATACACCCAATCCAAGCTGTGGCTCTGGTCTCAGAAGGGGTTCAATACAGGTCTCCATGACAACACTGCCGAGTCAGCACCGCCTCTGGGCTCATTCGCACTCTTCTGTCACCTTCACACACACTTGCACACACAGACACACACCTGCACCTGACCACTGCCTATTCAGCAGCTGTGTATGTGTGTCCCTGTGATTCAGTTGTATACTGGAGGCCCATGCAGATGGAGTATGATATAGGCTTTGATGGATATATCAGTGAAAACCTGAGGCTGATATTTCTGGATTTATGTTATGGAACATTATTGTTTTCAAACTCTGTCACATCAAAATATGCTATTAAAAGCCTCTGAAACTGAATTTAAACCACACGACTGTAATATTATCACACACGCTACTATCACAGAAGTGTTCAAATTAAAGGACAAGTGCCACCCAACTGCCATTTCCTGCAGATATAATCAACTCAGACGCAATGTTATGAAGTATATGGTCATAACTTTATGTAAAACAAATTCCAGAATTTAACCGTGCTGCCACATGTTAAACATAGTTCCTCTCAGTTTCCCAGCAGATACAATCGCCGACTACAGCTGCTCAATCCGTCCAGCTGCTTCACACACACATTAAAGACAGGAAGAGATAAGGAGGAAGAGAGAGAGAGAAACACAGAGAGAGAGAGGCTGAGAATTAATGTAGTTTTTGTCACTATTATGTTCTATTGAGTGACACAGTGCTGGCAAAGGGAAAAATAACTGTGTGGTTGTGTGTGGGTGTGGGTGTGTGAGGGTGGGTGTGTGAGGGTGGGTGTGTACAGCTATGGCATGTGTAGGTGTGTGTGAGTGTGTGCAAACAGCTGTGACAGGATAAATGAAAGCTTTTACAGCAGTAAGAAGCCATGTAAAGAACCTGGGAGCAATGTCACAGTCACATACTCAACAACACCATGGCTATCTATTCACACACAAACACACACACTCACACACACAGCATCAGAGGAGAGAGGAGTAATTTACCTCACACATGCATACATTAATACATGCATGCTCATACATACAGATCCATCCAGGAGCACTTATCGGAGATCTACTGCAGAACTGATCAATAGGAGAAAGGTTGCGTTGAGACCACGCTCAGGTGGATCTGATCTGCTCAACAGAGGGTGGCTAACAGAGCCTGCAGCCAGAGTTCACCTGTTCCCTGAGAGAAAGTAAATTCATCACAGATACACAGCTCACTAAATAAAGAAACACTCTTCTCCTCTCAGAGGGCGAGGAGCAGTTTCTAAACCACTTCTCCGGAGTAAGATCAAGACCAAACAGTTGATGTGGGCTCAGTTGGACTGGACATTAAACAGACTTTACTCTGTCAGCTCACTGGTACTAAGTCCACGTAATGTCCAATAGAACTGATGTTTGAATAAAGCAGGTCATTGCCTGGAGACTCCAAAGCGAGTTGGGTGTCCAGACCTGACTCTCTGAACATGGTCCGGAGTTCATATGAGAAGCATACATCCCTATAATCTGGTTCACTGCACACACTGAGCCATTTCTGGCATAACTCACAATAAATTAAAACATTAAAAAATAATAATAATAATTGTTCTTCTTAAATTCTTCTTAAGTTGGCCTGAGGTTGAACCTATTTGCCGACCCCCGTGTTAGTGGGTCAGTGGGGGATTTGGAGGTGTGCGACCTGCCATCATTATAAATCCTTGCGTGAAGCTCTCATTGTTGAAACGAAAGTGTTAAAATGTCTTATTGGGTTGATCCTGTTCTGCAGCAGGGAAAGAATTCGAGGACAGTGGCTGTCTGCCTCTCTGCTGCTACAGAGAGCCCTCAGAGGGGCCTTCCCCTTCCACAAATCCGGAGCAGCTTTTCAATGGTGACCCAGTTTAAAGCCCCCTGTCAATAAGCAAACGCGTTGCCTTTTCTATGGTGATGTGCTTGTGAATAATTAAGACAAAACTGCCAGTAAACGCAGACGTGAGCGCTGTTTATACGCACACACATTGGTTTGTGGATTTATCAATAATACATCTACCATGAGCCACATGAACACAGGAAGGAGGTGAGGAGCTTTGCTCAAAATGTCTACTGGCGACAGGAGCATCTGCATGTGAAGCAATAGAGTCATAAAATGAGGTAAAGCTTTAAGCATGACAATGAGTATGAGCATTAAGTAAGAGCTCATGAGTGGAATCAAGTTGGCAGAAAACACCAAATCAAGCCCCCTCCTGCTCTGTCTCAGGATGTCATGGGCCGAGTTACAGATTTTTTATTTTTCAGCTTATCGATCAGAGCCCAAACAGCAGCCGTGTGTTTTGCAGATCATTAACAAAGTCTTCTGTGGTTTTGGACGGCATCTGGGGAGGCCTCTGCAGCCACGTTTGAGCCCAAAGAAAAAAAAACAAAAACCAAGCTGGTGCTTCAGTTTCATTAGCCCAGCAGAGGAGATGCAGAAAACACAGTGCCACTAACAATTAGCCTGACACATCCTGGGCTGATCCAGTCTATCACATTGGTTTTGTGTTAATTAGATTTAATGCTGACTTAATCTGAAGCTTGCCACTTAACGACACTAATTCGTGCTTTTGGGAAAACTCTGACCTGACCTGAGAAATACCACCTGAATCCAGAGGCCAAAGGCAGGAGGGTAATTCTTCATTAGCTCTGCACCCATATGTCAGCCTCTCAGGCAGGCATGACGTGGGTTTTTTTTTTTTTTTTTTTTAATGTAAATTGCCTTTCTAAGCAGTTAACACCATCTGGTACCTAATGTATTCATCAGATGTAGGTTTTACAGTGATGATTACAGTGTTTTTTGGACTGGAGCCAACACTCGGTGTCAGTCATATCAACCATTGATTATTTTTATTTGGATAAATTTCATAAAATAATTACAAGCACTTGGGGATTTTATTCTTCAGCACCAGACTTCGGACAGTGACACTAATGGTTACATCTTATTACAATCAGCTTAGGCACAGTTCTTCCCATCACAGTATACACTACATCAGTTTCATAGAATCTGGGCAGATGTTCAAATGAATATTGTTCATATGGTGTAATAATGAGTGTTGCACTGAAGGAGCTGTTGCTAAGTCCAACATTATAGACCTGAAACTGGAAAATAAAAATTTATCTATTTAAGGATATTTCCTGAGCATTTTACAGTTTGTGTTCCACTAAAGGAAACACTTTCTTATACAAGTTTATCGTCTATCCAATCAAACTGCATCATGTCGGAGGTGGAACACATCAACTTGCTACTTCAGAGTTTTAATTACAGGACGACATCATCCTCACAAATAAATCTTACCGCCTCAGATCTCAGTGAGAGCCTGTGAGCCTGAGTGAGCCTGTCCTGTCTCAAGAGCAAAAATCAAACACCAGCTAACTTCAGAATGACAACACACGCATGCACGCACGCACACACACACAGTCACACACCTGAGTTTCTGTCAGTAAGTCTCCACAGGCAGGCAAACAGCAGACAACCTCCATAATCACCAAACACTCCTCTTGTTTCCTCCTCGTAGCTTTGTGCTTTTTCTCTGTGTATCTCTTTCTCTTTGTCTTCCCCTCAGTCTCCCCCTCCCACACACGTATTTCATCTCACTTTCTCTATCATGGCTGGAAACAAAGCAGCGAAAGAAAGAAATGGTAATCCCCCCCCCCCCCCTCTTTTTCTTTATTTCCTGTTGTCCTCTCTGACTCCCCGACAATGAATTAAACATCAGGACGACGGGGGCTGCGCCATTGCCGCTGCTGCTGATGGGACAGGGGCCCACTTTGTGTATGCAGAGAGAGATTTCATGCAAGAAAGGAAAACTTGTTTCCAAAGCACATGCAGGACACAGGGAGATGATGGAGGGAGGAGGAGGAGGAGGAGGAGGAGGTGAGGAGGTTAGCAGGAGGAGAGGAAGGGAAGGAAATGAAAAAGGAAGCAGGAGTGAGAGTGTCCAACCTCTGGATGTCCCTCTGAGGGCTTTCACGGTGCAGGAATTTCCCCTGCTGTGATACACGGTGGCTCAAACTTTTTTTTTTTCAGATTTATTGTCAGGCTGTTATTAGGTACATTATGTTTGCTTTTTCAATAACAAAATTTTGTGCACTTGATTTTGTGGAAGGATTATAATCACAAACGACACCCGTTGTGATGGAAGAATTATTATTCCATCACAACAGTTTTTAAAGGAAGTCTCTACATGAAATAAAAATATTAATCAGTATCAGTTTCTGATGAGTGCTTTTCCAGTGGTCAGCGACTGGATGGACCCAAGGGAGTAAACATTCAGTAGAGTCCAGTCTTCAAACCCCAGCCGATTGCTTTTCCAGGTGTCTTATCAGTTGCCTTGCGACACCTTTTCAGATCCGCACTCTTTCTTTTTCCTGCCGTCTCACCCTTTGTCTCCATCTAACATTCTCTCTCTCTTTTTCAGCTACAGAGCCTTGACTTTGGCGCACACAGGTTGCCGTAGCGCCAACAGAAAACAGCAAAATATCCCCAGCGCTGCATGTTTCTCTCTCTCTCCAGGCCTCCACCCCACACCACAGGCTAAAAGCATGACAAGACTTACAACCAATCCACCGGCACTGTTTTCTGAAGCCTCTCTGAATCAATTTTGATGTCCACTGTGTGGACTTCTCTTTCAGCAAATGCTACAATTCACACTGACTACAATGCTTTCATGATTTCACTGGTGCTCTTGTTGTAATGTAACCTCAGGTAGCCTTTTCAATCAACTCCCCTGCTGTCTGTAATATTGAAAACTAACAATATCTATGACTGATCAAAGGTTCTGTTTGACCGCATGCTTTCTGTTCGCAGTGTGCAGAGTTTTCACCTCTCCATAGAAATATATGTAGCCAGCTTATGGTTTGGTGTGTCACGGTATAGAGAGACGAAATGATCTCACTCACTCTTCCTCTGTTACATTTTACAGCTGTCATAAAAGACGTAATGAGATCAGGTTGGTAGAAGTATCGTCCCCCCGCAGTCTTGATTTTGGGTTTTTTCTGTAAACTTCAGTCTTTTATTGTGAAAGGACACTGGAGCGTAAACAGCCCAGGGGTGCCGAATTATCCACTGATGGTAATGTTCAGCACAGTTTAGTGTCCTTCTAGGGGCCTGTGTGCGTGTGTATGTGTCTGGAGGTATGTGTACCTGTGTGTGTTTGGACGTTTGCCTCTACCCAGTCCTGTGTGTGCCCGTGAGCAGAGGTGATCACAAATTTACTGACTTATATTTGGCTTCGGCTTCTGGTGCGTATGTGTTTGTGTGTGTGTCCCAGGTCGTTATCAAAGGCAGATAATGCTCGCTGCTGTCCTATCAGCTGTGGCCTGAAGCCGAGTGCTGAGATAATTTAAGTTATTAGCCTGCTGCCCGTTAGCCAGCGCAGAGCTCGAGGTGGGTCTCAGCCAGCTTTAACCTTGCTACCCACGCATACGCGCGCACACACACACACACACACACACACAGACACACACTCACACACACACACACACACACACACA
>JBBMJY010000014.1:583341-597017 GCA_037833715.1 Toxotes lorentzi
CACACACACACACACACAGACACACACGCACACACACACACACACACACACACACACACACACACACACACACACACTCACTAGGTCTCCTCCATCCATCCTATTCCATCCTCAGTGTTTATCAAGGATCATCTCTACTGGAGGGTGTGTGTGTGTGTGTGTGTGTGTGTCAGAGAGAGAGACATGTTTCCTTGACATTCTGCAGTTGTGTCCAGTGGTTCAGTTTGATCAGTGGATGAACATCTGAAAACTTTACCAAACTTCCTCCACACAATCTTATTTTTCTGGTGCTGACTAATGCCTTAATTAACCAAAATCCACGTAGCCCTGACCTCTGTGGTGCAGAGAGCTGTCCAAATACATCTAATAAAAAACACAATTTAAAGAACAAGTACACCTTATATGTCATATTTATTTGAAAACCTCTTTTTATATTTAAAAATCAAATTTTGTAGTGAGGGACGTTACTGCACACAAAATGCCTAAATGAATTCTGTTCACAACCATTTAGCTAAATACTAAGATTATAGGATCACACAGCAGCAGCATATCCACATTAATGACTGGCATTCTATCATTTTCTTCTTATCAGAAAAATGTTGTCAACTATTGTGTGTGTATCCAAAGCCTGACGTATTTCATACCTCTCTGCAACCCAGCAACAGCAAATAGGAGCACTGGACCAGATTAGACTTTCTACTAACACAATGAGGATATGCAGTTGATTTATTATTATATTCGGCAAAGCACAAATCAAACATGTTGAATATATGAGTTAAATGTTCACAGATATTATATGTCAAAATATCTGATCTTGCACTACAGTATCTATCTGTAATGACTCTAGCATTGTGAAACTGTTTCGACTCTCACGTTGCCTCTGATCAGAGTCCATCCTGTGATTACGCTGCTGCCACCTGCCAACATGATTAGGAAAACAGCTCAGTTGTATAGGAACATAATTTCTCGGAGGCAGCAAAACTGAGCTGTTTTACATGTCATTGGTTTTTTCATGGAATTTCTTGACAATAAGAAAAACACAGCATTGTGCCATCGTGCCATCCTTATCTGTTAAGCAACAACTTAGTACTTATTCAATCATCTCACAGAGGCCTCACAGACTTGACATGACGACTGTGACAGTCCACAAAGGCTCGGTTAGCAAGTAAAGCATATACATGTAGGCGGATAGTTTAAACACACGTTTGAAATTTAAATGGAATCTATAATCAAAGCCAGTTCTGAAGCTGATGCAAACCAAACAAACAAATTAATTAATTAAAAATAAATTAAACAAAAAGCAACGGCAATGTAACATCTATTATTTTAAAGATGCCGTGCCTGCATACATTTTTGATGTGTTCATTATTTGGATCGTGGTTATGCATAACTTATGGGTTGATTTTTTTTTAAATGTCACACCGGATCCATCTCAGCGCTGCTTAGCTTAAACTCCCATATGCCGCGTTCTCATCACACAGGGCTGCGTGCATGTAACTTCATGATCACCGAACTTCAAAGCATCCCCCGCTATCTAAAACAAAAGTATTATCTCTGTCCTGAAGCGTCGCCCATTTGCAACAATAATTAGCGCTAACACCCGGTTAGGTGGTGCGATACATGGGGAGACCTCAGATACGTTTGTTTTCGTGTTTGCATTATTTATCAGCAAATGTGCTGATTAAAAAGTCTTAAACGATGCCGGGGCCTCGGTCGCCTGGTGAGCCATCCCTGGGGCCACATGGTGAGACTGCTAAACTAGTTCAAAATGACAAGCCTCAAGACAACAACACAAGTCTGTCTTATCAATGTAACCCCAACAATCCATTCCACTAACCCATCCCACCCCCGAGTGTGTGGGGAACAGACTGAGCTGTAGCCTGCAAACACTGGATCAGTCACATTTCTGTATCTGACTCTGAAACTGCCTCATTTCCTGCCATAATCACAACAATATATTTTACATAAGTACCTACTCTAATAAGGATGCTAATTAGCCTAATTAATGCATTAATTAGCAAAAACTCCTATGTCAACAAACTGCAGTTGTCTTCACATTAACACACAAGCAGAATTAATAAGAACTGGAGTTTCAGTTCCCTAATTAGCTTGAAAATTTGTCCTGGGCCAAAGTTAAAAAGAAAAAAAAAAGCTCCAGGGGACACAAGCTTGCTTTCATTTAAAGGACTGGTTCACCCAAATTTTCCAAAACATTTTCTAAAATATTTCTTCTCTCTCTTTAACTGAGGCCATTTTGGTTTTATTTGTCCAGGCTGTGGAGACATATCCATCCATCCGGTTTCTATACCACTTATCGTCTTGAGGGTCATGGGGTCGGCTGGACCTGGTGGGGTCCACCCTGAACAGGTTCTCCAGTCTATCACAGGGCTGACCTATGGACAGTTTAGAGTCACCAGTTAACCTAATCTACATGTCTGTGGGAGGAAGCTGGACAACCCAGATGGAACCCACGCTAGCACAGGAACCCGGAACCCTTTTTTTTTGTGAGGCGGCAGTGCTGCACCAACATAGTGCCCCAATTAAAAATCAATAATAATTAATAAACAGTGATACTGAAAGTAATCCTTAGTTGCTGCCCTAAAAGTAAAAATATACAAACAGCTAGTTATCCTTACAGGTAAGTGAGACAATATGTAAATATGGGGTTTTTGGGTTTTTTGTGTTTTGTTGTTGTAGTTTCTTTTTCAGCCTTTGTATATACAACAGAAAACACACAAGCCATCTCCATCCACAGATCCTCTAACAGGCCTTCCTCTGTACTCTCACTCTGTTTCTCTTTCTTTTTTTCCTGATGACACCAAAGGGAGGTGAGGCTGTCTGAGGAAAACACAGCTTTGGCACTAAGCCGTCTTTATCTGTTTAAAACCACTGAGCTGTTCCTTGTAAAATCTTTACATGTTAAGCCGATAAGTGCGGCAAAACAATAAACAACATCATCTGGGTGTTAGCTGGGGATCCCTCCTTTCATCTGACTGGAGATTAGGTTCATTTGCTTGACTCAGTTACCGAGATTAAAACCACGCCAAAGTTTTGTCATCCCCCCAATGAACACAACGGCAGGCATTACCTAGGAAAAGATTAAGCCGTGATTAGTCAGATCGGATACAATAACACCGCTGTCGTGTCAGCTCGAGACAGCCCCACTGGCTGGCAGACTACCTGTCAGATAGACACAGGTTTAAAAATAATAGCTGTAACAAAGGCTGTGATGTACTGCCAAGGAAATCTTATCCTCTTGGGTATCGGATACTTTGTTATAAGTCTACGCTGGAAGAAATCCCACAAACTGCAGAGAAAAGTTCCAACGTTGCCAAGATCCTTGGACCCAAAAGGGGAGTGAGACTGTTGCAAAAGCATCAAGAGAGACCTTCAAATGTGTTAATGTATCTTTAACAAGGTGTGGAGAGAACACCAGTCTGGGTTTGTTAAAAAAAACATTTAAATGAGACGTAACACATTTGCACAACAACCAAACGCTTTGTTGGATCTCGGCTTTTTCATCCCAAAGTTGTTGACTAGGCTTTTTGCTCACAGTCTGTTCTTCATTTCATGGTGGAACTAACAGGTATCAAAGGCACTTTGTCATGTGGAATACCAAAATGCCAAATCTCTGCTGTGTGTGGATTATTTATGCTGCTGTGTGTTCCCTGAAGCTTTAGGCAGAACGACGGGGACCTGTAGTTCCTCTATATGCTCTAAATGGATTTCATAGTTCCCCATGGAGATATGAGAGAAACCTCGATGGGAGTCATGGGCGGGGGTGGGTCGGTGGTTGGTGGTGGTGGTGATGGGGGGGTACATCGCATCCAGAAAATCACAGCTTCAATTGCTGAGAATCCAAACAGCAAACACAGGTACACTCTGGGCGCTGGAGACGAGACTTGAATACAAGTCGGGGATTGCTCGGCGCGTCGACTGGCTCGGAGCAAAGCTGTCCTCCGGCATGTAAAAACGAAGCGTTTAGCTCTCATAGGTGCCACGGCCTCATGAGCGCCTGCAAACTCAAGCTTATTTTTTTATTTCTTTATCGAAACTTTCCTTTCTCCTCAAAAACGTATTTGTTGGGTTACATCAGTCGTTTCTGATCATTCCCCCGTCACTTCAGAAATGTGTGAATGACTGTGCTGACTAATGAAATGAAAGGCCCGCCTTAAAGCTATCAAGCACAATCACAAGGGCATTGCACTTCAGTGTCAGCTCTTCACTTTAACACTCCAAGTGTTAAGGAGCAACTTATGTCTTTTGATACCCTCGATAAAAAAATAAGGAAGGAGAAATCATTTAAAACATGAAAACCTTGATTCGGTGTTAATTCAGCCGGACCCCGCCATCTGCCTGACACTGATTGTCTCCTCTCTCCGTCCCCCGTCACCCGCAGTGACCCCCGTTCAGCTTTAATTTTGTGTCTCGCACTCTCCCTCTCTCTCTCTCCCCGGCCAGGAAATTAAAGGCAGCGCTCACGCTGCGGTCACATGTAATGGAGGACATTAGAACAGCTGCAATTACCATGAACTGTCAATGCATAATAAGGATTGAATTAGATTACTCACTCACTTCACAAGTGCGATCCACAGTGAAGGAGGGGCAAGGGAGGAAGGGGGGTTGGTGGGGGTGACCACTATCCTCTGAACATGTTTGGCCCCCTGCTTCATTATTGTGAGCCAACAAACTGGAACAGGGAGAAAATCGAGGTGGGGAAAACTACAGCAAATCCATTTACTATCCACGATTTCATTTCTAAAAGTCCAACAAACCCAGGAGACTTACTCACACTAACACACACAGCTGCAGACATGCATGTACATTCATTCATTCAACGAAGACCACACCCTAATTAAAACCAGCCTGTGTGTGTGTGTGTGTGAATAAACACTTTGGGAATCTGCTTCTTTCTAGCAACCCAATTAAGCAGCAGCAGTTCAGCTGCTCAGATGGGGCGTCGGCCGACGCTGCAGGCCTGCCTGGGAAGACCTGGCGGATCAGCAGGTGAGGGTGGACCAGCTTTGTGAGCAGACGGGTGAGGTGGGAGGGGAGAGCTGCTGTCGGGGCCGAGGCTGAGGTCAGAGAACCTTTCAAGGGCGAAAGGAGGAGAGCCAGGGGAGCGAGCGAAGGTCAAGGGCTCCCACATGAGCCCTCCTGCATTATGCATACTGCTGCATATTTCATGCATATTTGTTGGATTGCAGAACAATGTTTTGATGGTATTCCCCTGGCTGGATCCCATTCAACATGTATGTTTTCAAGGTTTTCAGGAATTCTGTCATGTTAGTGCACCAACACTTACAACACAAATACGTGCACAGCAACACAAAAAAAAAAAAAAAGTATCAGGATCAGGAGACACACCAGCTAAGCAACAGTTCCCAACATCATTTGTATGATTAAGATCCTTATTATTTTAACTTTGGTCTTAGTTTCTAACAGGCAAGAATTTGGAGGCTATAGCCAAAGTGAACGCATATGAAATCATCCCTCGTTGCACATATGGTGCATCAAATCATGAATTCCTTGAATCCTTATATTTTAAATGGAAAATTGGACCCAAGTTGTAATAAAGCAGAATTATTATATAAGCTCTATTTAAGTTTGACTGGTGGTACAAGACGTCAACTGTAGTTTGTTAAACCAATCATCCGTCCTCCCTGATTCCAGAATATTTGGGTCATTCTGTCCTATTAAGTGATTTGAGTCATAAATTGTTGACATCAGATTGGTTGAAGGGACACGGGAGACTGCACCAATCAGATCATGCCATATCTCACAACTTGGGTAATAGTGAAGGAGCCGGGGACCGAACTCAGCCGTCCACCTGACAGCACAGGTGAACGTTCTGAATGAAAACAAAGCTGGAACCGTTCACGGTCTCTAGGAGCTGAAGGTGGACTCTGAGGTTTTCTGCCTTTTCGGGTCACACACGGTCGCATCAGGAGTCGTCATTTCTGTTTCCTCGCATCTGTCGGGTCGGGCTTGTTACCAGGCTGATATCACGTAGTCTGATCTCAGCATAAGATATTGTCACGCTTCCTCCACATGTGCTGCTTAGGGGAGCCAGTCATTACTCTCATGCCTCTCTCAAGAGCACGTCAAGACAGTTTAAACATAACGCTGTCTGCTGTGCTGAACAAGCACTGCTTTTGTCCCAGTGAGGGCAGTCTCATGGATCCTGGGTAAAGAAGAGGTGGCAGAGAGGGTAGAAATCCAGCTGGATTCTCATCTATGTCATGTGGCTCTGGTCCACACTGCTCCATCTGATCCTACACAGTTATCTATATAAAACGGACTTAATAGCACTAAAATGAGATAGTTAATCTAACACTCCATGAAACATAACTACACTTCCATGAGTTTGCCTCCCACCCCAGCAGCAGATAATGGGCTCTTTAAGTGGAAATAAAGCCTCAGTGTGACAGCACTTCTCTCTCCTCTCCAAGCTCGCCTCATGACTCATTTGCCCAGAGTGAACATCTCTCCGGCACATTAGAATAACTGATGTGCCCAACAAAGTTGTCAACCAATATTAATTGCTTAATTAAAAGGAATGTATTGTCGCTTTGAGTTTACAGGCGGTTCAGTCTCTCCTCAGAGCATTTAAAATAGATAAGAGACCACTGTGGGTGGATGTATGTATGTGTGTGTGAGATGGGAGGCGTGGAGGGGGGAGGAAATGAAAGGATGGGAAGGATGAGAGGAACCGGAGAGATGTTTCTATTCTCATACATATGTAAACTTATGAAGTGTGCCCTGCACAATATGTTACCTTCAGTGGGCGAGTGGAAGCCTGCTGCGGCTGCTTCTATACATCGGTGAGGTTCTCCAGCAGCATCAGAGCGCGCGTCGTTTCGTACGACCTTTATTCGCGGCTGTGGCCATTTATCTCGTCCTCATCGCTAATTAATCACATGCATCTGTAAACCATCATTAGCAGCGATGTCTCAGTTATCACTATGAAACATTAGCGGGATGATCAATGATTCATTCTGATAGAACTCATATTAAAACACACTTTTACAAAGTTCTTCCCAAGTCAGGGAAATGATGGCTCATAAATCATTTTAAAATCGAGTGAATGCAGTTTGTTGGTCTTACAGAACGCTCTCTAAACAACCTCAGACAAAGCAATGTGCTATCAGGAGGTTACATCTTTCACCTTATATTTCACAGCCACCTTATCCCATCATCACCTGAGGCCAGCTCTAGAAAACTCGGCTTTGAAGTATGCGTGACGGGCACACACACTCTCACCGCGCGTTATGTGTGGGAAACGGTGTATGTGTGGTTTTTGTGCATACATTTACACACCTGCTTATTCAGCCAATCACATGCCTGTTGGTGCACAGGTGTGTCTGTCAGTGTTACTAGCAGGTCATGAATTTCCAGCCTACCCTGCTACTAACACACACACTCACCCACAAACACACACACACACACACATATATATACATCAGCTCTCTGTGTAGATTAGAGGATTAACAGCCCATTTTCTTGGCACAGGCATTTGTTTTTAGGCACCTTTCACTGCCTCATCCACCCACCCAGTCTAACACGATTGTGAGCATGCATGCAAGCAAGCATGTATACAGGACATATACAGTACTGTGACATTTTTTTTGTTTCATGTACACCTAGCAGCACCTAAGCAGCCTAATACAGCAGCCCTGTAATGAGTCCTGCCTTTATGAAGCCCATCACATTCACTTACAGCTGAGACGGCGTTGACTCTGTGGTCTTGTTATGCTCTGAAGTGCTTCTAATATTTTGTCCAGTGGCCACAATATCATTACCGCCTTTCAGTATAATGGAGTACATCTCAGCAGCACCACAATCTACAGCCTCCAAAATTACCAGTAATGACTCAGCACCCCTGTCGCCAATAACGACCCAATCAAAAGACTCACAAACACTGAAAACTTGTTGTTGATGACACTTTCTCCAAAAGTCCCCCAAAAAGTCATTATTATACCTTATTTGAATATTAGTCGAACAGGTGCCTGAATTTAATTTCCATCTCAAATGATAGATTAGGAGGAGAATTAACAATGCTGCCTTGATGGATCTGCTGTGCTTCAGCTGCTGATGGTGTAGCCAGATAGGGCTGTGAATCCAAGATAGCACTACATGGATCACTGTGGAGAGGATAATAATTCAGAACCTCATCAAAACAGAGAATGATGGTGATTTGTCAGTGAGGAGCCCCTCTTGAATACAGAAATGGATTGCGGCAACAGCTGACTGCCGGAGCTGGGAAGAGAACCAAGCGAAGAAGAGTTAGTAAGTGATGTCATGAGCAAGGACCTCATGCAAGCCTTCACTTGTGTTCTCACTCATTCATCAGCTTCAATAAGATGAAGAAGTTTTGTTGTTGTTCACAAAATTCACAGTAAACTTTGCGGCTAAATACAAGGCTAAGTTATGTGCTGTATTAGCTGTGTATGAATATAGGCAAAATGATTACCATCCTACGAACAAAATAATAACTAATCAGACTTTTGAACACAGGTACAGCTGTGACAGGTCTCAGATCAGGCAGATCGGATCAGATCTGGCAAAACCACCTTCACCAGATCTGACACTGATTCTCGGTCCAGTTAGAAAACCATCGTCCGAGAAGTCAAACCATGAAGTGCCTTAAAGACCATGAGTAGAATACTGAGGTTGGAGTCTGAGTTGCAGTGGGAGCAAACTGGCTGCTGCATCCTAAATAAGCCAGAGGCTTCTTATCTTATTGTTGAGGTAATACAGCAAAGAGAAGTACAGATCTGAATCATCCGCATAATGACTGATAGGAAATACTATGTTTCTTTATACTGTTGCCAAGCTGGAGCTTGTTCAAATCAAAATGCAAAGGGCTGAGACTGGTCTCTTATGGATCTCTTGGGAACAATGTAGTTTCAGCAGCTTTTAAAGGCACTGAGGGAAACAGAGATTCTCCAAGGAGGAGGAAAACCAGCTCAGAACAGGAGCTGTTAGACCGGCTGTGGTTAGATCTGAAAACAGAAACCAGTTCAATCATACCGAGCAGGGCCTGATATGATTAAACTGACTGGATCATAACACAAAATTGATTATTTTAATTATGAAGCATCACAGCTCGTCGTACTGAGGTGAGGTTTAATAATTATTGTGACATCATTTTTGTCCGCATCGACCGACCACAGCATCGGTCCAGCCGAAACCATCTGGAGGTAAACGCTGAGGGACGATGAGAGGAACAGATGCTCTAATTTAACTGAAGACTCTCCCTCCCTCTCTTTTTCAGAAACATTCCAGTCATGATATATTTTAAAACATCGTCAGAGGTGTCAGTCAAATTTTCCCCAGAGTGAAGCATCAAAATAGGAACCAAAACTAAAACGTTAAATTCATGCAGTGGATGGCATTGGAGATGTTCTCATAACGTGTTTATTTCATAATAAACATGAGGTGGAAAAGTGTGGGAACAGATTGTTGTTCTCAGTGAATGGCTCCATATGTTTGGCAAAACTTCAGAAAACTGTTTCTAAAGCCTATAAAAAAAGTTTCTGCAACTGCACGACTGAGAACAGAGATCAAGAAAATGTCTAATTTGTTTCCTGCATTTTTGCTGACTCCAGATGTGTGATTCTGCTCTAACATTCGCAGTCATTGTCATTAAAGCGCTGCTTCATTTCTATCCCAATCTGCCCGTACACATAAAAACAATGATTGATTAAAAAAAAAAAAAGAAAGAAAGAAAAGAGAGGGTGTAGGTGCACGCAGTCAGTGATTTAGCTGTCACTTATTTGATTGAACTGGAACGGCGTCCCCACGTTGAAGTGTGCTCTCTGTTTACTCAGATGCCTGTCAGAGGTAATGTGGTTTCGTGACTCATTCGCGCCGTTTCCAGCAAATTCAACGAGAAGAAAAAATGATTAAATGTTAGAGTCTCTGGAAAAAGGTTAGACCGCAGTTATTAGACGGTTTTGGGTGGAAATCAGAGCATATATTCTAAATCCCTGTCTAATTTTAACCTCTTTCATTTCGGGGCGTAGCTAAGCAACCTGCCAATGCTTTGCCTCTGACCTTCAACTGAACCTGGAGATTTCTTAAATAATCTTGCACTTTTGTTTGCACAAGTATGTGTGTGTGTGTGTGTGTGTGTGTGTGTGTGTGGTAGAAGGAAAAAAAAAATCATATGCATGTTTCTCCTTTTTACTGCTTGGTCTCCCTCCCTCTCTCTGCAGGCTGACAGAGCCTGTGTTGCCTCAGCTCCATTTCTGTGTGTGGAGTGTTGTTAATAACAGCCTTGCATCTGACGGCGTGACATGCACTCACACTCACACCAACACTCATGTGCATATGCAGCACATTCACACACACATACGCGCAGGGTCACCACTGCTGCCAATTGCCATTTTTACGCACCATAAACATTTGATTATTTCATTTATCGCCGGAGCCGGAGAATACACACGTGCAGTCGTGCAGAACACACACACACACACGCGTGCAAGAGACACGTACATCTGTGCTAATACATGCTGTGACACACCACCTTACACACATAATCTCTCACACACACACACTCAGGCATTGAGCAAGTGTAAGAGTACTTCTTACTCAGCTGTCATCCCACAGTGAAAAATCAAAAACCCAGAGCTGACAGCAAAATCAACCTACGTGTTGCTATAATATCACTTTTACAAAGCACTTAGAGCACACACACACACACACACACACACTCGCAGCAGTCCTCTGCACACACACAGAGGCAGAAACAAGAAGGAAAAACACATGGAAAACCCACAAACAGAGACAGCATCAGTAGTGTGTGGAATCATTGTTGTCCCATGCAGAAGAAAGACAGACCCTCTTCTTCCTTCAGCTTTGACCTGCTGCAGTTGAGCACAGTTTTCTTGTACAATGACAGATTATCAGCCTGAAAGTGAAAACTGTGCTCACCTTTAAGTTTCACCTCCAAACACAGTGTTTCGGGTCGTTTGGACAAACTGTTGGCTTATGGACTGATGACTGTGTTTCTTGACCCTTAGCACTAACATATACTAAACAAACACAGACTCTCAAACTGTCACCTCCTCTTCTCCTGCCTGCTTCTCCTCATCTTCCCTCTGCCATTAGTTGGTTACCACAGAAAATATTAATATAACATTATTACTTAAATTAGTTATCAATCAAAAATATGACAGCCTGTTTCCAGCCTCTCAGATGGTGAAGATGGTTCATTCATTACCATTTGACATTTTAGAGACTAAATCCTTGATTAATGAGCTAAAAAAAATCAGCATTTTAATCCCAAATAAAAATAAGCAGGAACTACAGTTAATTTCATGTTTAAAGTGCACTAAAAATAAATGAAAACACATATGAAGATTTACATATTAATATGCTGAATACTTGTTAATATTAAGTCAAAAATGTACACAACCTTCAACTGTCCTGTCCTCTTCCTGACACATCGTACGAAGCAGAGGGCTGTGGGTGAGATTTTTCAGTGTTCGTTAATGGCACGATCACTAGAATTAGCATTTAGATACAGTATGGGACATTCCCCTTGGACTCCCTTAGGTTCAGCTCTGGCAGATTGAGGGGCCGCAAGCTAATGCGTCCTGATTGGGCAGCAGGGGTCTGCAGCTCCCACGCACAACACCAATTCAGTGAAGTGACACCACAGACCTCTCAGCCAGAACTGACGGCAGAGAATCCAGAGAACTGAATGCTGCATGCTGCAGGAGTGTAAAGGGGTGCACAAAATAATCAAGACCTTTAGCTAAATATGAATGCAAAAAACTATGACTTCTGATACATAGAGAACACACTGCTTATGTCCAGGTCAATCATGTTATGCAAGTGCCGTCACTTTTTAGAATTTAGAGTTTTCAAAACATTGTGACTGAAACTTCCTGCTCATCCATCAAAGTGAAGACCTTTCAAAATGATTTTTTCATTATTAATTCCCTGTTATTGTTGCACAGTAGAGCAGGTGCAGACAGGGACTACTTCTGAAAGCATCCTGTTCAATACCTGACATCAGAGCTGTGAGAGTTAGCTGCTAAACACAAGAAACACATGGATATTGGTGTTTTTCTTCTCAGAGTCCATATCTGTCCAACTTTTTTTTCCACTGTATATTTGATTTCCCAGCAACTCATTATTCAGTAATTCTTGGCAGACAGTTATTGGTTCCCAGAGCAACAGAGCATCCCAGAGTGCACCACCAGAAAAAAAAAAGAAAGAAAGAGAAAAAAGTACAGTAGATTTTTTTGGATGGATTATCTGTCTCAAGCACATGCTCATTTTATTAATTAGATTAGATTAGATTTGATTCAATGAAATGCGGTTGTGGATTGTATGTACATTAAAACTAATAGTAATCTGTACGATATGACAGGTTCAGCCTGTGCATGTATGAAAGTAGTGAGATGGTGCAGTAATGAGTGCAGTAATGCTCAGCACTGCGGTGTGGAGATCAGCAGGGTCACTGCCTCAAGGAAGAAGCTCTCCCTGAGTCTGCCAGTGCGGAAGCGGGGGCTCCTGTAACACCTGCCAGACGGGAGGAGGGTAAAGAGTCCGTGGTTAAGGGAGGGATGCGTCATTGATAGTACTTTTCACCCTTGCCAGGCAGAGTTTATGGTACATTTTCTCAGTGATGGGAAAGTGGGGGTGTTAGAGATGTGGTTGGTGAGCAGGGGTACAGTGATAAAAGTCCACTTGTATCAGCACACAGCCTCATGGCATGTTGGTGTTTAGGGTGAGAGTGAAGGAAGAGACATTTAACGTAACTTACTGTGGTCTCTTAGTCATAAAGTCCAAGGTCCAGTTGAGGGATGTGCTATAACACTGAGGTGGCTAAGCTTGGAGATCTGCACCACAGTGTGTGTGTGTGTGTGTGTGTGTGTGTCATCGTCAAACTTGGAAACTCGTACTTCTGTTAAATGTGAAAGTTTTTTTTTGGTTATTTTGTCCAGGTGTGATTTTTTTTTTAACTGTATATCTGTCTTTTTTTTTTTATCTGTGGTCACATTTACACATGCAATGATAAAATATAAAAAAAATGACACATGTAAAAAAAGAAACTACACAATAAAGCAGGGATGGACGATATTACAGCACCGACACAGAAGAAAGCTACAAAGCTCATCAATAAAATCTCACCTCTAAGCAGCCATGAGCCTGCACCATGGTGTCACAACTACACACACACATACACACATACACACACGCAGACGAGATTGAACTGGAGACTGAGCTTGAAACGGTTAAATTGAATGGACTTTTTATAGGACTGATATTACTCCATTCCATCTCTCTCCTCTCTTGCCCTTTCTATCCATCCCTCCCTACATCTCTCCCTCCTCTCTCAACCACCCCCAACCTCCACCACCACCAACTCTCTTCCTCTATATAAGAGGGGTCAGCTGTCCTTTCCCATAGCTGTCAACTCTCAGGCTCTTTACAGCAATCTGACGACCCCCCGCGCTCTTTCCTCCACCCTCTCTGTCTTTCTCGCTCTCTTGCTCAGCTGTCAGATGCACCCAGGGTGATCGGAGGTGAGCCGGTGGATGGGGGGGGGGGGGGGGGGGGGGGAAGGGGGGAGGGGGGGGAGGGGGGGGGGGGGGGGGGGAGGGGGAGGGGGGGGGGGGGGGGTGGAAGGTAGGGGGTGTTAGGGGGGGGGGCTGGGA
>JBBMJY010000014.1:608941-619598 GCA_037833715.1 Toxotes lorentzi
ACACACACACACACACACACACACACACACACACACACACACACACACACACACACACACACACACACACATCCAAATCAAATTGCCATGGTGCTATAATATCCTGTAACAATGAACTGTAAAAGCACATTAAAACTGTAGCTCAAACATTTCCTACTTTTTTTTTCCTATTAGACATTAAAAGCACCACGATCATGTAAAGTTTTCTCCAGGGTTTTGTCCTTGTCATTTTGTTAATTTATCAGTGTCATTGTCCTGCAGCTTTAACTCAGGACATACACAGCCTCTGCTGCTCCCTGGCACATTTAATTAAAGGTGAAATTGGCTATTAGACTAGCATTATGCAGCTACACTGGTCCAATGGAGAGATGCTTGGCAGCGCTGCTCCACAGGGAAAAGGAGGCAATGATGAGGTGGCTGCTGCACCAAGAATTGGCTGCGAGAAGGTTGTGTGTGTTCGTATATATATATTTATATTTATATATGTGTGTGTGTGTGTTCACCTGTGACATTCATCCTGTGCTGGCATTTCAAGTAATCATTGCCTTCCTAAAAATGATACATACAAACACTGAACTGCTCAACTCCTCACCTCACCTTCTGTGGGTGAGCAGCCTGATCCAGCCCCTCGATGGGCCCACTCACGGCTGAGAGCTGTCCAGTCACTCAGACATGTGGTGCCGCCACCGTCAACAAGCTTGTTTCTGGATGAAGGAGCGAGCGAGCCGGTCATCACCTTTACAGGGAGGGCAGAGACCCCATCGATGGTTAAGTCAGCTAAGTTAGTGCCTGATCTATTGGACTTGCTGGTGTGGAGTGAAAATATATGTTATTGCATATGTAATTTTGTGCGTATTAAATGTTTTTTAAGATTTTAAAAAATGTAAAGGAGGTTTTGTGAAGTAAGACAAAAATCTCTTGTATCTTAATATGTGTGCACAACAAACACACACTGTGCACAAATTCACACGTTTGTCAGTCTCAGCCACTCGGAAATTGACTTCCATGAAACTGCAATCTTAAAAATCACAAAACCGGGACTGTGCAAAGACATGGATGTCAATGTGTCCACCTGTCCTTCCATATTTAACAACCTATAATTTAAAAACTTGTTTTTAAAACCACATCTAAAGGTGCTTCCATGTTGACTTGGATCAGCTTCGTAGACATTTTCGATATTAGCTGAAACGCTCTTGTCAAACATGATATTAAATTCTGTTTGACAGAGGTGTCATGTGAATATTCAGTGTAGGCATTTAAGCAACAAAACACTGCTACTAAGCAAATTTCAAAAAGAAAGAAGCCACGTCCTGAGAAAGCTGTTTGTCTGTTCTCCTGAGCTTAATGCATGATGCAATGCAAGAATCAGAACTGGCATCATTCAGCGTACACACTGTGTGTGTTCATTCATTGTAACGAGCACATGCAATGAATTTGACTTCGGCTGCGGCTGCAGCTCCAAGAACAATTTTCAGACCGTAGAAAGACATACAGTTGAAAACAAAGACAGCATAGCTCAACAAAAATCCATGTTCATCTATGTACACAAAGATACCTAAAAATAAACATAGCTAATAGAAGGAACTGCTGGACAAACACACAGTGTTCCGTTGTTATACTGAATGTTGATGTGGTTTGTAGTTACAGTGTAGGAAGCACTGCCTGCCAGCACAGAGAGCACTGGAGTAAATGTTGTATAAATAGTAAGTTATAGAGATTTTGGGCTTTTATGCCCTTTTCTTGTTGGATCAGGTGTTTAAAGAGTCCACAGCCTACATCCAGTCACACTTACAGAACACAGCTAAGGGTGTTATACACCCGACTGTATACTTTTGTGGTCATTTTGAAGGCCGTTGAAATGTATTGTGTTACACTTGTGTATTTGTGTTGTTTGAATGCACTCACTAAGATTCCATGTGTTTTTATTGGCTCTCTTGTATGACATACGCTTTAGTGACAGTTGGATCTTCATCTTAAAACAAATATTTATAAATTTTAACTGGATTATGTGAACTGCCAATACTGGATTTCCTCACTTGGACAAAAAAAAAAAAAAAAGCATTGTTCCTGTGACAGACCGGGTCTATTCCTTAGAGTGTTCCAAGTAAACCAAACCAGCCAAGCTGTTTGATGCACTCCTAATATAGCTCTATCTCTATTATCCTGAAATCTCAGCTGTGAACAAAGCCAGTTTACAAGATGAGTACGATCTGTAGTGATATACACACAGAGGACGCCAGTTGAGAAGTATATTTGTGTTCCTGAAAGAATGAGGCCATACGTGTCCCAGACCACCTCCGAATGTGGTCTGAGTGATCAGATCTCATTCACACCTGTACTTAGAGCTGTCCACACTCAAGTCACCTGAGACGCATGTTAATGCCAGGTTTGAACAGGGGCCAAATACACACTTCCTCACACAGTAATTTCTCCTATCAAGTAGGCCCCTGGAGGCTTCCCATCACAACCAGTTAGCACCTGAACTACACACGGGCTGAGGTGAGACACTCTGTGGCCCTGTGAACGCTCTTTCTCCAGGCTACCAATCTCACCTCACACCCTCCCCACCCTGGAGGTTTGCAGCCGGCGTTAACGTCTCCACACAAGGAACTCTACCTGCCGATGGGGCTGACGCTGGCTTTTGAGCCTGTGGAAGGTTCAAGAACAAGGTGATATGATGAAGGAGAGGTCTCTTCTCTTTGAAGGGCTTCATAGACGGTGCTGTTAACACCAGCTGGCAAGAAGAATTCTAATAATATCCATAACACCTCTGTCTCTCTCTCTTCCTCTCACCCTCTTTGTTTCTTTACCTGTCTCTCATCCAGTTTCCACAGTAAAGGGTCATGGGATTTTGTGGGTGGCATCTGTAAATAGATAATCATCTCACTCTGCAAATAAGACATAGAAACGCGCACACATCTATCCTCACATGCACCAGGCAGGATTGTGCGTGCCCCCCACACAGACACAGACACACACTATTCAAACAGGCTTTCTCCTCTCTCTCTCTCTCTCTCTCTCTCTCTCTCTCTCTCTCTCTCTCTCTCACTCCTGGATTAGTAAATAGGAGAATAACGGAGTGATAAGTAGGCAGGGGGTTTGCAGTGTAACTGGCAGCAGCAGCACTACAGACATACACAACTAAATAATGAAGCCCCATTTATTATTACTGCACATGGAACAAGCTGAGAGCTGTTTGAAGTGCTCTGGCTTCCCCTTCATCTCCTCTCTTCTTCTGCCTGTTTTTTTGCTTGTTCCCTCTCCCTCCTTTTTGTTTCCTCCTTCTCTTGGACGAGCTGCTCCTCGTGAAGGAGACCGGTCTGCTCTTTAAAGAAGTGCTCATGCTAAGAAACAGCCTAAATACACGTGTCCTGAGATAAGATACCTTCATTCAGGGGAAATTAGGTCAGCGCAGCAGCAAAAGCATCCACCGGGGGAAGAACTGAACCAGAATCAGTACAAACACCGAACGGATAAATGAAATTAAACACAACATGAATGTGGGGTTATTCAGACAGTTTCTAATACACAGCATTAGGTTCCATTGCCTGCAGTCACCAAAAGATATTTTTTAAGTGATATTTCAGTTGTAGCCTTTTGTTGTTGTTGTTGTTGTTGTTGTTGTTGTTGTTGTTGTTGTTGTTGTTGTAATATTTACTATTACTTTTACAAGACTTCAACACTAAAGAAATTTATGAATAAATCATTAGAAGCAACTAACAGCAGGGCACGCAAAGGTCAAAGCCCAATGTCTCTCACATTTTATTTAAAATATATAGTCTTTATTCTTAACACTAAACATATTTGTTGGTGCACATTAAATTCTAATTTAACACATGTTCATATCTAATATTCTAAAAAAAAAAACCCCTCCTGTTTACTGTACACATCACTTGTGAGTCAATCCATAATAAAGCAGCACCTACTCAAAGAACAAATACACATACTGCATATTGTATTGTCCCCCTTCTTGTATGCATACCAATGTTTACATGACATTATAAATGAATGGGTGAGGAGACGCAGGAGGAAACATGAGGGATGATGACAACAGGCAGAGGAACCAACAGTATGGAGGCAGTGAACTGATTAACAACACAAAGAGAGTCATTGTACATATTCAAGGTGAAAGGGCGTCATGATGGAACACACAGGACACATTTGGATACTGGGGAGCATCAGGAAGAATCCAGTATCATCACTATGTGGGCACAGTTTCTTAATCCATCCAAGATAAATAATCTCAGCACAGAGTATGATACCATGGGAGGAGAATGTTTGACGTGCCACAGGAAAAGGCTCTGAATACTTAATACTAAACAAGAGATTTCAGTTTTTGTTTTATAATAAATTTGCAAAAATTCCTAAAAACTTGTGTGCAAAAAGAGAAGGGTTCTGACTGTTGTTAATACCTGTGCATCAAACAGCAGCTCAGACTACTTCGTGGAGTCTCTGGGTGGGGTCCCGGACAAATACAGCACAAATTACAACAGTGGCACCTACTGGACAAAACCAAAAAACAGTCACCACCATGCTCTGTCAGACCTCTGCAGTAACTGTGCAAATTATAAAAATTAGAAGCTTCTCATCTCTAAAGAGAAAACAATGTGCCCATTTATAAATGATATTAGAAAAATAAAAATACTAAACAGTATGTTAGACATTCTAGTAAAACAGCTACCTACCTAAAACATGGAGCTCCGGCGGTAAACAAGCAACTACACAAAAAGATTTCTGAACATAAACATATGTTAAACAAACGGGCAGCCATCACACTAATAATAATAATAATAATATTTGCTGTGCATGTGGAATGTGGAATGGAGGGGAGAGATAGTCTTGATGTGAGGGGATGCCAGGTGTCTTAAACATTTATTTTGTTATGAACTACAGAACTTGCTTTTGTAAAGCTGATTTTGAAAGCTTTTAAATCCACCATTTGTTTTACAGTCATGTTCACGAGCTAGCAGACTTCGGCCCACATTTCCGCATGTCTTGGCGTGATGTCGCCATCTGTTTATAAGTGCGACATCATTGGTAGGATTATGCATTGCATCCTCAGCTTGCTCATGCACATGCGTGTGCACTGGATAAACAAAAGAGGGATGTTAGTATTTAGAAAATAAAATACAATTGGGAATCTTTAAGCAGATTCGGCACAATACACACACAAACATGAGCTGACGGTCATTGAATATCTAAACTATTATACATATTCCCTTGGTATAGATGTTTCACGGGGCACTGGTTGAGATATTGCACCAGAACAGTGAATATTAACAGAGACATAATGCTAGATTACATCCACTGGTCAGAGGGAGTGGTTATAGATAGTTATGGTCTTGGCAGAGTTCAGTTCACAGATGGCTCTGGGGGTAAAAACCGTTCCTGTTGAGTCTGCATGTGCAGGATTTTATGGCCCTGTAGCCCTTGCCAGAGGGCAGCAGGGCAAACAGGTGATGTCCGGGGCGTGGGATGAGTCTCTGAGGATGTCCGTTGCTCTGAAGAGCTCTCAGAGTTGGCACGACACACTGAGACGCAGTACGCCGGCGCTTTCACCACTTTCAGTGCGGTAGAAAGACACCAGCAGCTTTATGGACAGGTTGTGTTTCTTGACAGTCCCCAAGAACACCACCATGAGTACCATGGTGGTGTTGGTATAGTCCTGGAGAGGTCCTCAGAGATGTGGGGGGGGGGGGGGGGTTTCCAGGTGTTTAGTGCCAGATTCTTTTCAGAGCACCACCCTGCCTGAGTCTGGATTTCATTCCTATAAACTGTCTCTGGTTTGCAGTCATGGGTACAGAGGGCAAAAACGAATGCATTCAGCACACAGCAGGTAGTAATTTTTTTTTTTTTCTTTTTTTTTTCTTTTTGAGGGAGGTGCAGGCTGGGGTTCAGAGCACAGAGATGATGTGACCATCTATATCAGACGTTAGCATAGACATGGCGTGTTATTCCACCTGGCACACTTCTGGTAGAGTCTGTGCGCGTCGTCATCTTGCCATCAAAGTAATAGTCCATTTTACTTTACTCCAGTTTTTGGCTACTCTACCCACTGTCTGTCTGTTGCCATATTGATCATAAATTAGCTGCAAATCTGTTTTCAATAAGCTGCTAAACACAGTAAAACACCTATAAACAGTATTTTAAATGTCTCACTGTGTCTGTGACTGTGTGAAGATGCTTTCAGCGGACAACTGAACCATTGTGGAAATGATGAAACCATGTGATGCTGCCACATCTAGTGGCCGTCCAGATTTAAAGTGTGTGCATGTGTTTTTGTTTTACCTTTTACCTTTTACAGAATATACACCCACCTTGTAGTTACCAGTTCTCCTCATTGGGGACCAAAGCCTGGTCCTGATGAGGCAAAACATCATTTCTGAGGTCCTGGTTAGTGTTAGGCTATCCACAATGAATGGACGTCAAGGTAAGGTCTTCACAAGGATAGCTGCACAAACCTGTGTGTGCATGTGCATGTGTGTGTGTATTCACCCATGTGTCTGGCAGCTGATTGTGTCTATAGGGTGAGTTTGAGCTTTGGAATTCATCTTTTATTTGCATAATGCCTTTAGGTCTCCCAAAGACATTAATTACTGTGATCTGTTGTGCCTCCCCCTCTCTGTCATTTTCTCTCCCTCTCTCTCTCTCTCTGCCTTCCTCTCTGTTTAAGCACTTTTCCTTCTCAGCTAAAGGTCAGTGTTAATCACTGGCTGCAATAAAAGGGATATTTTTCTTATGAGATTCCTGTTGTACTCTGTTTCCAATTAGCTCGGGCTTAAAAATACAGCTTCTTGGCATGGCCAGGGGGGACGAGCGCATCCCCTCTCAGTTCACACACACACACACACACACACACACACACATGCTGTTCTATTCGTGTGTCATTTCAAACCCTCTTCCCTCTCCCTCTCTCACCAAACTTCCATTTACTCCCAGCAGAGGCAGCAGATAAAAATACCCCATTTTGAAGGAGCAGCCCCAGCGCTGGTGGCGACTCACACTGAAACTCATTTGTTCCACTGGAAAACAAGACAGTAGAGGCTGGTATTCAATCAAAGCCACTAAAAACAAGTCAAAAGGCCATCCGTCATCTTCTACAAGTATGGATTAACTGCACCCAGTAGAAAATATATCCACCACGAGGTCATTTATAGTATATTCTCTTACACCGAGTTTAAGCCTCTGCTCCGTTCTCCCTCACACAGAACACACATATCACAACTAAAACAAAGGTCAGGTCCCTCATCCGTGAATACGACAGGGGGCGATGATACCTCAGAGTTTTGTGAAAACACTGGCCGTACAATTCCTCACTTATCAACCTGATGTGAGAGTTTTAATTCAGTTTTCTTTTAATGGCTTTTCAAACTCTCTTTCCGAAAGTTAGCGAAGTTACAGTTTGGCAGATCTCCCCGTGTTCCCTCAGAGCGGCCCCCATATTCTTACAACACCTGAGGTGTCAGGCGGAGAAAGAAGGTCCCAAACCCCTCCACCAGTCATTTTAATTAACAACCCCATTTTAATTAAACATTGATTAGCTGCTAATTAGCCCCTGATAGCTCCCAGATGTGAGTGAGAACAGGTAGTGGGAATGACAGGCGGGGGGTGGGGGGTGGGGGGGGGGGATGCAGGATGAACGATCTGTGGCACAACCAAATTGTGTTGGGGATCCCCCCAGGGCTGAATGTTTTGTGATTATTTCTTTGATTATAAATGGTGCCTTCGTGTTGCATTCCTCCTAAATGACATTGCTTTGATAGCTCCCGGATGACGGACGCACGGAAGATTGAGTGTGCGTGTGCGTTCTCATCAAATTTAGGCAATTTTCTGCCACTGCAAAGCAATAAATGCATTTTTAAAAAGTGGGCGAGCTGCCGGCTGGTAAATGAAAGTGAGTGTTGATAATAAGAGAGCTGGTTTGTTGTGGGGAAAATCTGCTCTAAGTGAAGTTCCTGTCAGGGACCTCACCATTAGATTCTCCTCAAGACAACACCAGCTCACAGTCTCACTCTCACGGTAGCTGAGTAATTGTCTGAGCAGAGGGTTTGTGCGAATGCATGAGCGCTCACTCTCTCATACTTCCTCTGCATAAAGTGCACATCAGACGCTCGTTATTTGTTTCCAGTCTGCCCTAAAGTCTGCAACTTTTAATCAGAAACAGAATACATAAAGCACATGCTAGCTTTATTACAAAATGAATTTCCATAGCATGGAGCGCGCACTTTGTGGCACTAAATTGCAGCTGGGGAAAAAAAGAATAATTGTCACCGTGTGAGTTTTATCCATTTCGTGTGATATTTACTGCACGGTTAAAAATCCGCCATACGTCTACTCGACAATCGACAACATGCTAAAAGCTGTGGTGATTACCAGCCAAGTGTTACAAGCATTCTTTGGCAGTCATGCAAATGGCAGCACATCAGATAAAGTCAGTAAATAAACGCACAACCATCACAAAGGTCCAAACCATGAATAATGAATACTGTCATCCGCCTTTCAATTAGTTCTGTGTGCTTTGAATCAACCCTGCATGTGTGTGTGTGTGAGAGAGAGCCAGTGTGTGTGTGTGTGTGTGTGTGTCAGTGTCTCCTACGCTGAATGGACCTGAAGCATCAACTGCCAAGATCAATAATTATACATGTGTTCTCATGACAACCACCCATGGATCAGGCCTCTCTCGCCATCACTTTCCCTCGTTCTCACTTTGTGTCAAACAGCAGTATTTACAGAAGTCTTATTCACCACTGGAAGCTGGTATTATTGTAAATGCATCCCATTTACAACATATGTTCATATACATAAAGGTCTAATTTATAGTTACAGTTAAACTGATGGATTGAGAATCTAAAAATCCTGGTTATGATCCCTCAGCTCATAGAAAAACAAATGCAGGCAACTAGTATCAAAATTGAAGCAGGAAGTTGTTCTGCAAAATGGACATTTTGAACATTTCCAACAGACCATCTGGGTAATTATTTTCATTCATTCATTCAGTGTGTGTTTTCAGTCTTTGGACTGTGCTCTGCTTCTGTTGATACTGTCCCCAGATGTCAGGATTTTTTAATAACTGATAATAACTAAGAATACTAATACACACTCCTCAGATCAAAAAATGAAAGCATGAAGACAGTGTGCTGTGTCCAGTAATTTAAACAAGTTAAGCACTGTCACAAATTATGTAAACATATGGATCATACACAAGCTGCAGATAGACTGTAAAGTAATAATGGCTGACTTGAGGCAGGAGGGTGTGGGCAGTGAGACAGTACTAACATGTCTGCTGTAGACTGAGCAGACCGCTTGGAGATGCTAGTTCCAGTGTGAGAAATTTCTCTAGATCCTCACAGAAACTGAAAGAATGCCAATCCAGTTCACCCTCTGCAGCCTCTTTTTTCCACCAAACACAACACTAATGTCAGTATTTACACTGTAATGATGTCACACACACACAAACACACACACACACACACATTGAGTCCTTTTTTTTTCTTGACGCAAAGACAAATGTGAGTGGATTATTTGGGTCAGAGCAAACAACTGAAAGGTGTCAGTTTCTGACTCTTGTTTTGGTCTGAAAGGGGATAAGGAGGGGTAAGAGATGGAGAGATGGAGTCGGGGGGGGGGGGATCAGCAGAGAGGCACTAAAAGTGGGGAGTCACATCACAAACTTGTATTGATCCATGTTCCTACACAGTGTTTGGTGAGAAAAGATAGAGTAGAGAGTTAATGAGTGTTTGAGGGGGCGAGGGAGGCGAAAGAGAGATGAGGTGAGAGTGTGTGTGTGTGTGTGTGTATGTGTGTGTGTGTGTGTGTGTGTGGAGACACTGGGTGTGTCCATCAGTGCATGAGGAGAGCAAACGAGAATCAAAGATGACTCGACCGAATTTCCCTTGAATGAAGTATTCATTCCAGCTGAAGAAGTGGAATTGATCGGCTCATATTTACTGCGGAGGAATAGAGAGAGCTTTCTATAAATCAAGATTTTCATATCTTTAATGCTTCTCAAAGACCGTTGTGACTGCTGATAAAAACATATTGAAAACCAATAGAGCAATATCTCTTTTTCTCTCAAACAAGTGTGCATCTCTCTCTCTCTCAGACACACACACACGCAAAAACACACACAAACGCCACATATACTCTACACTTCTGTCCCCCTCTCTGTGGGTTAATATCTCCCAGGGATCAGCAGTGATTACGGGCCCAGTGGTGCAAGGCGCCGCAGTGAGATGGCCAACGGAAAGATCGATTTCTGTTTTTACCGACTTAATTCAATGCGGGCTATTTAAACTGGCAGGGCAGGGAGAAATTAGATTGTATTTGCTGGGTATAGATTTTTGCCTTGTGAAAGCAGCGAGAGCAAAAGGGGAGGGGGGGGGAGGGGTGTTTACAAGGCCCGACTCCCATTTAGGCGCTCCGCACACGTACCCGGGTAATCAGAGAGAATTACCTTCTATTGATTATTCAATATTTTCCCAGATCATGTTGTTTTCATCTCTACTAAAAGTCTTAACAGGTTATTGATACCTGGTGTGGGCGTGGGTGTGTTTTTTTTTTTTTTTGGGGGGGGGGTTTCCCCCCCCCCCCCCCCCCCCCCCCCCCCCCCCCCCCCCCCCCCCTGTCTTCTCCCCCCACCCAAACAAGAACACACCCC
>JBBMJY010000014.1:625175-638977 GCA_037833715.1 Toxotes lorentzi
GAACCTGGCTCATATGGGGGACCCTCCTGCCGAGGGCCAGGCTGGGTGAAAGGAGGAAAAGGAGGAAGACAGAAAGGTTGATATTCCTTCAGTACTGCTTTAGTTGTTTCATTGTTTAGCCAAGTCCTCTGTTTGCCTTTTCTGCCTTTCTGACTAATAAGCATCACACTCCTCCTGAGGCTGGAGTCTCTGCACTCTGGTCCTTCTCCTCTTATTAATTTTTATAATCAGCATGGTAGGAGCATCTCTGAGGTTTTATATGTTTTGCAACTACAGCTTCAAACCTCAATAATGTTTTTATCTGAAGCTATGTGGTGCACATTGGTAAACGACAAAAGAAACCGCAGAGGAAATATAAAATAAAACTGTCCCCCAGAGCAGCAGAAAACAGGCAGAATGAAATGCATTTTCTTTTCTGATGCTGTCATTGTCAAATAGATATTACCAACAGAAAACAGATGGAGGATAAACCATGCACGTTTTCTTTTTACCTACATTCCAAAACATACCTTGGCTTTACGCTTAAATGTACGGTCATCACTGATTTCAGGCCATCCACGATGTGTTTGTGGGACAGCGATGTTGAAAACTGACCAACAGTAAGTAATAATTGGGCCTGAACGTGTGCAGAGCACCGTCTGTTCCCAACAGACAAGTGGTTTAAGGTTCAGGCAGATTTTCAACTTTCATCTGAAGGTTGGTTTTGATGGTGCAGGAAGAGAAGTACTGCTGAAATATTTCATGTGCATCTTAAGCAGCAGTATGGGTTGTGTTTTTCCCATTTAGTGTTTAACAGCTATCCCATCACTGATGTACATTTCCGAGGTGTTTTTCATCCTCAGCCGTGCTTGCACCAATTAGAACTAAGGACTGGCACCATCAGGTTAATAAATAGATTTTGGCTGGGAAGCAGCCTCAAATTTAAGCTTGACAACAGCCTATAAATCTCAAACCACCAGTGCATATTCATAAAGAATAATAATAAAAACATAAGCTCCAAAGAACAACTTGGTGTCAATATGCCCCCATGAAAATTTCCCCTCATCAACAATCCTCAATAAACTCTGAGAAGAGCAATTAGAAATCCCTCCACTGATGATTATTCATCACGACCCATGCAAACGTTGATAGTGCAGAAGTGCTGCTGTAATTGAAGACGAAGGGTCGGGCATAAATCCTTGCACTGAGATAATGAGTGAATCAGGAGCAGATTCATTCATCTCAATGATCCCCTATCTCCAACCATGATGGATCACTGCCGGATCCTTCGCTGGCCAATCATAAATCACCACAACAGGCCTTGGCCATCCACCCACTCCGTGAGGTTCATTAGGTGAGTTAGTTAACTTCCTCAACATGAGCAAAACTCTGAAACTTGCAACTTGAACACGTCTAACTGAGCCACATGGACTTTGAGTGTTGCAGGTTTTCAGCTTTGAGCAGGTTGGCTGAAAGTTTGAAGGAGGTGAAGTAAAGTGTTTTTGAACAGACTGGACTTCCAGGTTCTGCCATCAATCAGGGAAACAGGGGGAGAGAGAAAAAAAGAGGGACCCAAACACAGTGAGATGAAAGGGAGGCAGAGAATGAGATCTATGGAAGCCACAAACATTAACAGCTTTGTATTAATCTCACTTTCCTCCCCCAAAACGCCAACAACCCCTTCAAGGTTATCCTCCAATCACGTCTCAGACAGCTCCAGCGCTCCCATTGGAATGCGTCTCAGCAAATTGACAAGACTTTGCAGGGCGGCACAAACCTCCGTCCCTCAAGCCCTCTCACCGACCCGCTCCGCAAATGGTCCAGTGTCCATTACAGGGACAAGGTGGCTGGTAACGAGCACAGAGCGTCTGACCTCTGTGATCAAAGGAGTCGTGTTTCACCGTTAAATGTGTCCCCAGCGCCCTGCTCGAGGGCCGGCGCACCCCTGAAGAATGGGGGTTCCTAGCTAATATGATTCATGGAGTGTCTAAGGAGGGGCTTGGGCTGCGACCGCGAGTCAGTAGCAATAATTGAGTTAAACTGAATGTTCTTTTAACTTCAGGATCACTTTTAGGATTTTACAGGTGGCGCTATAAAAGGCAAACATAAACACTGATAAACATCCTGCTCCCATGTCATGTTGTCCGATGTCCGAGTGAGTCCGTTAACCCGGGGAACCACGCAAAGTCAAAAAACCAAAAGAGCACACAGCAGTGAGCTATGAACACACAAAGGAACAAAGACAATCTGGCAAAGCAGCATGGGAAACAGGGAGAGGGGGGCGGGTTGTATCCAGATATGTCATGAAGTCTGGATAAATGAAAGCACACCAGACATTTCAGAAGGAGTACTGAGTCAGAAAATTAAGTCTGTGCTCACATATGACCCTTCTCACGATGGTAGACTGAGATTCTAGCAGTGGTTCACAGAGAGAGAAGCTTGGTCTCAGTGGTATCTGATGCATGTATTTCTACAGTCCACATGCTGTACATATAAACATGTGTATTATATCATTCTGTTTAGTTTGTTTTAATCTTTCTGCTTGTTTTTATGTTGTTTCTTTTGAATTTCTTTTTCTTTTTCATAAAGTCAGCACAGCTGGAGACTGTGAGGGAAAAGCATCACTGCAGCTCTACTATGTTGTGTCTTACGTGTTACGAATAAAGTTCTTGAATCTTGAATCACAGACTTCACTAATGCTGATTCGGCAAGAATACTGAGAGAAAAAAAATACACAAACAAAAATCCATGCTGTTGGGCAAAAACACACATTTGCACTGTGCTGTGATGTATTACATCGGTGCAGCCACTGTGGCTCACTCCTTGAAGGAGGGGAGTTTAAAAAAAAAAAGAAAAAAAGAAAGGAACAGAGAGGCAGGGAACAGGACAGCATCTGTGTGAGCTGTCATCAAGAAAAATGATGTTGCCACCAAGAAGGTTCCACCAGGACTTACCCACAATTCACAATGGCTGCGCAATAAGTGTTTATCAATTACCCAGGAGCTGACTGGATAAGAGAAGACTTCCACCTCACAAAATGACCTCTGTGTGCGTGTATGTGTGTGTGTGTGTGTGTGTGTGGCTACACACTGTGAGTTACAGATCTTACACAGTGAGGAGGACATTTTGTCTGGTCCTCACTTCCTCACACACCTTCAAAGGGCTGTTGTTGGGATCAGACCTGGTTTAAGGGTTCAGGTTAGAATTAGGTTTAAAACCCAATTCTGTACACAGAGTTCATACCAGATCTGGACAACTAACAAGCACGATGAAGTAACATACACACACACACACACACACACGCCGTACACATGTACGCTCTCTTGTGCTGCTACATTCCACAGATGTGCCATTTTTCCAGCACCAAGGTTTCACAGCCACATTTATCTGATGTCACAACATGATAGCTGCATTAAACAGATCTGATTCCATGTGTTGATCAGTGTCACTGACTGTCAATAATCACTTATCCATGTGCTCAGGGTTACAGCTTTCAAAATTCACTTGGAGGTTTTTCTATGTGAGGTACCTCTCAAACTTTCTCATTTTCAAACTTTAACACTGTTAAAACCCATTTCAGTTTTATGAAACCATGATTTGTTTTTATGAAAAAAAGAATAAAGAGCAGTTTTAATGCTTTTTCCCCATCCATCCATTTAGTACCTGTTTCTCAATGAAACAAAAGATGCCTGGCTATGATATGTCAGGAGTTAAATTTCCTCTTCACTCTGGAATCTGAAAATCTGAAGCCGAACACAGCATCATGCTCCAGCTGTAGCAGTCTCTGGTTAAATGATGAAAGACTGGCTCATTTCTGTATTTCAAACAGACACTGGTCTGATGGAGCTGTGGACTTTATCTCATCCACAGTACTGATGGACAAAGAAAAACAACCACTAATCTGCATAAAGCATAGAACACTGAACCCATGCCAAGTGAGGTGCAGATGTCGAGCTCCATCTTTGTTCACTCGCTCTTTCAGCCTTCACAGGGTCGACCTCACGAAAGTCTTCTTGACTTTTCAGAGTAATAGAGCAGCGGGGATTCTCCTGGGAGGAGGTGAAGTCAAGGGAAGTCAACAAGGGCTAAAGCCCTACTGAAAGGCACGGCTCGCTAGTGTAACTTCACACACACCTGGCCAACATGGCTCTATCACACCCGCAATGCACACACAACCATTTACAGCTTATGTTCAGTAAAAAAAAAAAGAACTTAAAGATTAAAATATAATATATTTTAATGAAAAAAAAGGATTTTTTCTAAGTAAAGTATTAAAGTCTTACATTGGGTTTACCTTGTGTTGAAATCTTTATCGGTAACAGGTAGCAGAAAATAAATCCAGACAACACTTTATACATAAGCAACAAGTCAGTCCAGCCAACATGCACCAAAATATATTTTTCTTAAAGGAAAACATGCTCATTGACTTTCTTTCTGAGAGTGAGATGATTCAATCGATATAAGCACTGAGCTGGAGTCAGGATGTGGTTATCTTAGCTTAACATGGTAATTGGAAGCAGGGGAATGTAAAACTATAAAGACAATAAACTATAAAGAGTGTATCCTTATATCCAGTAATTCTATGCAGTGTTTCTGACTACGGTGCAAGATTGTTGGATGTGGTTGGTAGTCTCAGGTTCTGGTTTTGGTCTCTGTGCAGGCTCAATGGTACAAAACTTTGCTGTGTCATTGCGCTGGACTGTTGCTCAACAATAAATAGTTCCAGCGTGTAATTTCCCCTGAAATCCACAAAGTGCCATTTTCTCATTTTCCTTGTCAGCTGTTCGGAACTTTCGGCACAGTCAGGCTAATGTTTCCCTCTGCTTCCAGTCTTCATGCTAAGCTAGGCTAACCACACGCTGACAAGACATTGATACTAATCTTCTCATGTCACTTTCAGAAAGAAACCAAATGAATGTTGAAAATATTTTTAAACTTTTTTTTTTTTTTTTTTTTAATATTAGCGCTACACAGCACCTGGCTGTATCTGTCAGGACAAACACTGGGAAACAGGGAAAGTTGTGAGATCTTTGTTTGAATTTTTTCTCTTTATATTTTGGTGTGAAAATCATCACTTTGTCTGAATTGAAGGCCCAAATAAGGACCGGACTGTTGTCTTCATGTACTATTCCCACTAACACATGCTCTAGTGCTCTAGGTTTTCCACTAACATTCACTCACATGTTAAGGCAAGACATATGTCAAAGTCAAGCCCTGTCCCACTGAGGACTGCAGGTGACAACTACCCAAAAAAATGTCATTTATACCCATTTTTACCCACTATCAACAAAACTCTGAAAACTTGAGGAAATGTAATGGAGACAAACCGTGCTGGAGACAAACTAGCAGACTTGAGCTGGCCGACCTCCCTCCTCCGACCAAACTTTATCATAAGTCGACTTTAATGGGAAAAAAACGAATGACAAGCTCAAGGAGAAGCCACGGCCCCGCCGAAAAAAACAATTTACGCTCCCAAAGAACAGAAGAAAAAGCGGGGAATAAAAAGATAACACAGAGGAAAGAAGAAAAGTTGCTCAGGTGTTGGCAGGGAGCTGCTATCAATCGAAATATTTCCTGAGTGTTGAGTTTCTGTCACCTTGAGCAGAGAGCGGCTGAGGCTAGCTGGAGTTCTGAAGAGTGGGACTGGCAGCCTGAGAACAAGAATACGCTCTCTGGTTTTGTCGGGCGAACACTGAATATGACAGCCCTTGTGGCTGACATTGGCAGAAGTGTGTGATGGTTTCGAAAGTTCATAAAGTTTCACAGAACAAAAACACTCACATCAGTGTTCCAATAATTGGTATGGTTTAAAGGTGTAGTTAACACAAATTATATAAAAGGATTGACCACTGAAATCAGAAAGTGGAATTACAGTTACTTTTTCAGGGTGATACATTAATTTTTTAAATTTACTTTGTCACCAAAAGCAGAAAAGTCCCTTTGCAGAAAACAGCCTTTTTCCTGTTCATCCTGCAGCAAAATAATGACCCAGAACATTAGAAGACCAGAACCAGATAGCAGCTTCACATGGTGAAGACCAGCACAGGCTCCAGACTTAAGACGTCAAAGACCTGCACTTTGAATGCTTACCAAAAAGTCCGACCACCTCTCTGTGTCTAACACTTTGTGGACAGGAAAAAAAAACATAAACTGCACAGCAGTTATATTTCCTCCAAAATATAACCAGAAAAAAAAACACCTGACCTCCTCTTTCTAAAGTCTCTCCAGATTGCTGTTTTCCTCCTGCGTGTTTTTTCTTCCCTCTCTCTTGACCTTCACTCTCGCCTCCCCCCTCCTAAACTCTCCTGTGGCCTGATTGGAGTTTTGTTCCATTGTCGAGCCCGTCACAATGCAGTGATATAGAGAAAAATACACACACACAGTCACACACACAAATACAGAACTGGGAGTTCTTGAGACACACACAGAAGCACAGAGACCAAAAAACAAAGGAAAAAACCGAAATGCACACACACACAAATGAGAGACTGTCCACCTGTAAAACAGGTCCTCTGTGCTTATGAGGACCCACAGTTAGGCTTTATTGTTAGGAGACCTCTAGTGGCCGTTGTAATTATGATGGGTGTTTCTTGTTGAAACCATGATGACGAAACCCAAACCACGAATTTTTGTGCCTAAATCTAACCAAACCGTGACCATTCCACAGCCTTAACAATGTTTACCATTGTTACCATGACAACCAAGGTCATGTACACCTGCCACTGGTATGCTCCTACAGGTTGGGACAAATCGCTTATATGGTTGTTAGGCTGGGGGACTTGTTGGAATATAACACAAACATATAGCAAGGGACACAAGCACACATGGCAAATTAGAATATGTTCTTCAGATATCCGTTCATACACAATATACTGCATTCACATACATGCATCCATGTCACACACAGGCATCTGCATTTATAAATTACAGCTCTTAATATGACTGCACGTCACATGGCCTATCAGTAACATGCTAATTATGTGCTGAGGTGGCGGTCTGGGCCAGGTCCGGAGGGACCTCTGTGAACCGCAAGCATTGGACCTAGACCTTCGATCCACCCTTCACCCTCAGCAGGAAAGACCCGCTCGGCTTCTTGCAGCATATGACCACAAACAAAGCTACCGATATCGTAGCCCAGTTTATTGTCCCCATTACATTTTTATTACGGTACATTTGGGGCCATACATAAATAATCTCTTTCCTAAAATAGCCTGAGTGATAAGCTGTTGTGGTTGAATAATCAGGCTCAGTGCGTAAACACATCCACGGAGATAAGCAATTATGAGGAGCTGAATCATCCATGCTTTGACTGAAGCACACTGCCACACCATTCAGAAATACCTATAAACCACATTCATACTGGATGAATCACAGTTTACTTCTAATGCAAGTGTGCCCTTTGGTTTACCTTCACCAAACTGTAATTGCTGTGCATAGATTCTGTCCATGTTGGAATGAACATTATTATAAAAAGTATTATTAGTAGAGTTGAGCAGCTTACAACAGTATTAACATTTTCCATGTCTGTGGCAGTAAAGGTGTTCTGTCCCTCTACAAATACATTTTCCACAAGCTGAATTGATTGTACTGAGTCATCATCACTGACCAAACCAAGAGCGGTGAGGGGAGATGGGAGCTGCACTCACATGTGACTGAAAGACGTTGTTTTGACAACTCGTTTCAGAGCATGTGTGTGTGGTGAACACGGAACATCTAGCTTCTCATTTCAGCGCTCATGTTAACAGGTCCACACATCCTGTCTGCACAAGCCTCGCTGCTGCTGCATCATCTACAGTTTCAGCATCTCGTCTATTTTTCACGTGTGACGCAGGCAGTTCTCAGCAGAAACAGACAGGGAAAAGATCTGTTGTTAGTGATATTGACATCATACCAACATTTCATAAAAAAACTTTCCTGTAGGGATAATCTTAAGGGATAATCACTCGTGAAGACCTGTAACATCTGCCCCCTCTGTACTGCATAAAGGGATGTTGGTTTTGTGAGTATCTGTAAAGCCTCCTCAGAGACATCCATCTCCTCTCTTTCACAGATAAAAATTGCCTGACTCATTGGTAATCAAGACGTAACTCCTCTGGTGCCCAAAATCATTCGCAAATGATGCAAAATGTTGCAAATTACCAGACCACTAGAGTGGAATAAAACGATTTGGTAATTGGATTTGAAATTAATACCAGGGTTGAGAGGGAAAATCATCACATGGTCAATCTGGATTCATATTACAATTCCCTACCTGGAGTAACTAACACAGTCCAAATGGGACTACAGTTCTTTATGTTTCTTCTGGGTTTGGTGCAGTCAGTTTGGGCAGTGCTGCCACAAATAGGGATACTTTTTCTTGGACCTGGATTTAAAAGACAGGGTCACATTTCTGCAAGTCTATCTTAAAAACAACACTAACATGCCCATAAGAATAATAATAATAATAAACAATAAGTGACCAAAAACTGTTGCAATGTGGGCTACATTGCAACAGTTTTTGGTCATTTATTGTAGTAAGGCAAGGCCAGTAAATTTAAAACCATGAAGGCTAAAAAGTGAATTCTAAATTCATATAAATGGATTAAATTAAACATTTTAAGGACACCCAAAGACCTGAGAGGACATGTGAGTCTTCAGTTTAGTCTCAAGTGTCTTCAGAGGGGGACACTTGATTGTAAATGGCAGGGAGGATCTGTGGATTGTCATCATGGTATCTAATATTATTAAACCCATGGTTAAGGTTGTGACAAAGTTCATTGTTTGGTTAGGTTTAGGCACAAAAACTACTTAGTTAGGTTCAGGAAATGATGATTAGGTGAAGCAGGTGAGTGCGGGAAGTCAGGTGAGTGATACTGCCCGAGGATATCTGGTGGGTGGATGGAGCGTGGCAGGAAACAGGGTCTGAATGACCAAAAACAAGAGACAGGAATCGTGACAACAGACATACTGTCTTGTGAACACCTGGCACCTACATTACCCACAATGCAACCTGCCCACTGACACTTTTCTGAGTCTGAGATTTGGTTATACAGAAGTATTCCCCAACATGATTTGTAAAATCAATGTGGTTGCCCTTTGACCCCAAAACCTATGATTCTTAAATAATGTAAATCCGTTTTACTCACACATTCAGCGTCTGATGTGTTACCTGGAACCTTTAATAAAACTGTGACCTTAAGTTCCTCGGTTTGGGGCATTTCAGCAGGTAACAAAGGATGAGGCTGTCTGCTTTGATTGTGCTTTTGTTTGGTCTTTCACAGCTCTCATGGCAGCTCCGTTTGACAAGTCTCTCACTGTAAAACCCCGTGGAGTTTTACCTCTGCAGGTATGTAAGAACACATACTGACTATGTTTACGCTGCAATGACTGCATGCTGTCAGTTTCGAAGGTCACACCCTATTATCAACAGTCTTATATGTCTGAATAATACAGTCGTAAGTGTCTGTGTTTGAGTATCTAAGCTCAGCGCTCATGAGGAATACTAAACTCTGTTTTAAGAAGACAGAACTGGTGTTGACAAGCATATGAGGAAGCAAGCATGTAAGATGAAATCTTCTTCCGACATTAGAATTCAATATCACTGAATCTTTAATGCAAAGCAGCTACATACAAATGCCATTCATAGGAGACAGGGTGGTGTAGATACCTGTCTGCAAACTCTTACAACTGTAGAGGTTAGCAAATCAATGTGGATGTGTTCTGCAAATGTGAATGGGCCTTAAAACAGGAATACCCTCGCACACACACATACACGCAGGCCTTTCTATTTCCCTCCCCTCCCTGCTCTTCAGATCAGCATGGATGTGAAACCAAATGCTGGGAGTGGAAGCTGAAACGGTGCTGTGGAGCACCACACTTAACAGACCACTGCCTGAGGCTAAGAACAAGTCGGCAACCCCCTTCCTTTCCTTTCCTTTCCCTTCTCCCTCCTTCAAATTCTAATCTCTATATCTCTGTACTCTCAATCCCTGTGTCAAAGCCCACCCTCCACCTTCAAGCCTAGGAGAAGAAGGCCTGAACCCTCTTGTGCAGGGTACCATCACCCCTCTTTGATGAGCTGAAAGAGGGGTGATTGGTTCTTGTTAGCAAATTCCATGAAAGTGTGGAAAATATCTTTGCTTCCAGTGAGTCCTTACAATGGCAAGATGGGAAGTAGCTCTTATTCACATTCACATTCTGTCATTATCTCTCATTGCCATGTAAAAGTATTCTAGAAACATCGCCTGTCTGCAGCCTCCATACACACTTCTTTACCAACTCTGCTGTCCTTGAGAGATTTCTTGAGTTTAGCTAGAATGTAACTGATGCAATAAGATGCTATCATTGCAGGTTTACTCTTGGAGTTGGGCCTGGTAAAACCTGACTGCTGTGCTGCTAACTGACCCCTCAGTTCCCGTACTTTTCAATTGCACAGAGATATTTTAGCAGGGAAATCTGTCTCGTAACTTTTGTGCAATATGAGTTTTTGTTTTTGAATTTGAGTAGATGGAAAATGAATTTTCTCCAGGGACCTACCCAGCATGCACAGCCAAAACTGTGACTTATCATTGATGCACTGAGAAAAGGAGAGCGCGCTCAGGAAAACAGAAACACTTTTCTACTTTATATTGACCACACTTCTTGCAATCAATGTATAAGGACATCAAATCGAAGAAGACCATGGGAATGTGGGTATGGGTGACATGAATGAGGTTACGGAGCAGAGGGAAGGTAAGCCGAATTAAACGTGGGGCGAGAGACAGAAGTGATGCAGAGATCAGGTAGGGAGAGAGGAGGAGAGGTGGTGGTGGTGGTGGTGCGGCTATGTGTGAAACCTCACTGTCCGTTTTAATATTCCCAGCAGAGAGAGAAACAGACAGAAAATCAATCCTTTCATATCTTTTTTTTTCTCTGATATGAAAGTTAGACAGAGGGCTGAGCTTCAAGTCTCGCTTTCTCCCTCCACCACCTTGAAAATCATCTCGTCTCTCATCTGTAAGTCACAGAGACAGAAAAAGTGTTTCTGAGGGAGCAGCCAGGGAAAGAACGAGAATACAGGGTGAAAGGAGCACCCTACTGTATATCCATGTCTTTCAAGCATGATAAGTTATATCTCATTCAGCTATTTCCTCTTGCATTCTCTCACTCGCTCCCTCAAGTGGAGCAGGTTTGTGGCATCTTGAGTTTTTTCAGTTCGTAAGAGTTGGAGCATTTGCCCCTGGTGTGTTTTACATTTCTGGAAAACAGTGGCCTCCCCGCTGACAAGTAATTACCTTTATAAGAGCAGAATACACAGTAATCAACATTTAGAGCAACTGTGAAGTTGTTCAGAAACCTATTACATGTTTTCCTTTGTTATTAACATTGTACATTATATCAGTTTTCCTAAAATAGAGGCTCCTCTGCTTTATTAACTTCTATAACAAAAACAGAGGTCATCACAGAATGTCACAGAGACAGATATTAAAGCTGAGCATTAGCAACCAATCTACACCTTTCTTCTCCTCTCAGCAGGTGCAGGGGTGTGTGTGTGTGTGTGTGTGTGTGTGTGTGTGTGTGTGTGTGTGTGTGTGTGTGTGTGTGTGTGTGTGTGTGTAGAAGAGTAAAGACCACACCAACATCCAAACAAAGCAAAGTGTTTCAGGTACATTTACATGCTGTGTAACGTGCTGCAGCTGAGGAGCTAATGAGCTATCTAGCCTACAAATTAGCTCTTCACCATGATGGGAACTCAATGACCCGTACCCCAGGAGCTTCCCATACCCTGACCCCCACCCCATAATGGGAGGTCAGAATGGAGCAAAAAGAGAACACATAAGCTGGATGCATCCCTTGGGGGCAGGATGGCTGCCAATCCTATTCTAGTGTCTGTCTCTCTGCTCCATGGCATCAAAAAAAAAAAAAAAAAAATCCTGGATTAGACAACAACAAACTGGAAATCATTTCTGAGCATCCAAAAGTTAATTAAACTGTTAATGTACTGTCCTACACTCCCCACACCGTGCAAACAATCTGCTGTTTACTAGAACACACGCACAGGAAGGCAACAAAACACACATCAGGTAGTCTGTACTTTTAGATTTTAGATTTAGTACCAACTCCTGAACAGAGCAAAACAGCAGAACCTGTGACAATGACTAAGTTTAGGGTGTGATGTTAATGCTTTATGCACATATGGTTTAAAATAAAGCGATTTGATTGGCTGGATGGATGCAAGTTCTCCATCCAAGACGCTCCTTCAGCTACTTGGTCACATCTGAAGAAGCATCTAAGACGAGAGGTGAAACCATAACCACGATCTGGACAACTCAGGATCTTCACAAAACTGTATTCTCATCAAAAAAAAAGTAAAGTATAACTTTCTCCCTTTTGGTTTTCTTTTTGTTTGCTAATAATTCTAATACCTCAAAAATAAAATTCTCATATTAAAGTGTAATTCCACTGCAGCACTTGAATATTTCTTATTAATATTCAGGGGGTAATTGAACCTCAATATTAAACAGAACTGGACCACAAAGGGAAACACATCTTTTCCTTCTGTTCATTCTTTGGAGTACAAATAGACAGCTGCATGCTGCGTTAGCCTCATCCCTATGTGCAACTAATCACCTTCATATGCCACTAATCCAAACAACAGTTCATGTTCAGTGACAATGCAGGAAGTGATGTGAGGATTAGGAAGTGTTAGTAAAAAGCTGTAATCAGAACCGACAGGTCCAATTCTTAACCAACCTGCAAATACTGTGGGAATAACCAAGAGTATTAGACTGTGCAGATGTGCACATTATGTTGGATACACAAAAAAAAAATAAAATTCAAAGCAGAATCATGATTAAATATGTTAAAAGATATTTTACTAATGCAAAACTGGAGTTTCAGTGGTCACGTTTATTACGAACCAGCTGAACATGACCACAGTCAGATGTAAGTTTGAAGCAGTGTGTCAAAATATTTAGAAATTTCAATTTGGAAATTTTTTTTATTTTTTTTTTTATGGATTTATGTTTTTTAACATGAACAGTTTCCTTTTTCTTGAAATGATTCCCGACCTCAAATAATATCATCCAGAGCCACACTAAAAAAACAGTCCACTGACATTATATAAGAAGTGAAAGTCGTGGCATCTCTGCCCACGGTGCTGTATATGAGCCAGTGCTGCAGCTGTCCAACTGTCCTTTAACTGATAAAACAAGGAGACACTGCAGGCTTTGGGTCGTCTGGATGGAGTCTGATTGCCCTGCCCGTCTCTCTGGTCCAATCCACTATCAGGTTTGGTGGTGCCACTCAGGAACCGCTTGTACAGACTCTCCCAACACACACGTATGCACACATGCGCGCACTCTCAAACACTGACACACACACACACACACACACATGGGAAGAGAGAGGCTCTGTCACACTCTGATGCACACATGCTCCCACAGAAATATTACAATAGCAGATTTACACTCACTGAATGATGTAAACCATTTACACATGCTTAACGTCACCGGCGCTTCAAGTCTCATCTACACACACACATACAGTCACAGGGTTAATGAAAAGCAGGATTCCAGGGAGTGTCTGGCCAGGGTTTGATCTTTATCTCAGATCAATGTCAGTAGATTGCAGGGGAGCCGTTAGGCTCACATCTCCACTCAATACTAAGACTAGACCAAGCAGCTGTGTGTGTGTGTGTGTGTGTGTGTGTGTGTGTGTGTGTGTGTGTGTGTGGGTGGGTGTGTAAGAGAGAGAGGACAGAGAGTGTGAGTGTGTGTGTGTGTGTGTGTGTGTGTGTGTGTGTGTGTGTGTGTGTGTGTGTGTGTGTGCGCGAGAGAGCACACCGGGCGTGCGCGTGTGCGTGT
>JBBMJY010000014.1:639077-684652 GCA_037833715.1 Toxotes lorentzi
GTGTGTGGGTGGGTGTGTGGGGGGGAGGGGGGGGGGAGGGGGAGTGGGTGTGTGTGTGTGTGTGTGTGTGTGTGTGTGTGTGTGTGTGTGTGTGTGTGTGTAAGAGAGAGAGGACAGAGAGTGTGAGTGTGTGTGTGTGTGTGTGTGAGAGAGAGAGAGAGAGAGAGAGAGAGACTGTTTAAGTAACTAAGATTATGTCATATGGGTTGTGTACAGCTGAAAAAAACAAACAAACAAACATTTGTTGTGGTCTGGTCTGGACATGCTTCTATACATACTGCAGTCTAATTCTGGGACTTTGTTAAACTGTCCAGAAAGTAGCAATCAACTAGCAACACATCAATCAAACTAAGGCCACTTACAGTCTGGAGGTTTGTTGCTTCAGGTACCAGGGAGGAGGTTAAATATGATCCAGCATAGTCTGTCCAGAGTTACACATCCATGACTTGGAAGACTTATCGCCATAAATCTGCACAGTGGTTTACAATACAATGAGTTGTCACAGCAACAACCACTAAATCCACCAGGAATGTCTGCATATGTGCACTGCTGGATGATGTTACACTGTATTGCAGCTTTACCTTTTTTTTTTTTCCTCAGGGCTCTGTATTGGCACAGATGACCTTAAAGGCACCACACAGCAGTGGCACATGGAGATCATCAGTCTGGAGCTGACACATCATCAGCTGACAGTGCATCAGGATAAGCCGTTGTGCTACTTCCAGGCATCAATGAAAGACGACGCTTCAGAAAGCAGCAGTTTGATCACTCCTCCAAGCAAATTCCATATAATTCCTATTGGCCTGGACACATCTCATCATGCAGTGTAATGTACTGTAAGAATAAGTGTTTACCCTGTGTGATCTTCTGCCTATTTTTCATACCAGTTGGTCATCTTGGTAGCTTGAGGGTCACTGTGGCTGTGAGTGAAAGCAACTGAGTGAAAACTCCTCGATGTATGTGTTGATCCCCCGACTCTGTCTTGGACGTGAGCGTACTACCAAATCCCTCTGGCTCTTCCCAGATGTGAAGCCTTCTGGGAAATGGTGTTCTGAGGAAGCGCTTGAAGCCTGCCAATGGACGAGTAATCAATCCATGTCAACCAGCCTGAGCGTCTCATCAGTGTGGCTGAGCTGCTCTGGCTGCTCACCCCTGATTCATGGACAGACACCTTTACAGGCCACAGCTACCACACGCTATGACTGAGGACTATCAATCACACACACACGTTCACAAATCCCCTTTTCAAACAAGGCCCTCAATGTACCACGAAAAGCTCTGTGTGTACGGGAAGCTGCTAGCTACCTGCAGCTCCTACCTGGCCATTAGCAGTCATTATTCACGCATACAGGGAGAAGATACATGCCCTCTTCAGACCTGGCATTAACATGCGTCTCGGGTGATCCGATCACAAGTGGACAAGTCTAAGCACAGGTGTGAATGCACCCGAGACGCATTGAGGAGACACTGAGTTACTCATTCAGAGGTGGTCTGGGACACATATGGGAGTAGTTGTACTAACAAGTGAACTGTGTTCCACTGAAAATGAAAATGACTTCATTCAGAGAATAACCTTTTTTTTAAAAAAAAGTATATCTTAAACTGTGGCAGTAATAGGGGAAATAAAAAGTGGGAAAATGGGGGAAGTGCCTCCTGTTTTAATGGTAGTGTCTGACAGAGCACAGCCAAACAATCAAGATTCTCTGCTGCGGTTTAAAGTTTCACATTCTGAACTTGGGAACCTGGGGACTGCCCTGTCATATTGCACTGGACAACCAAAAACTAAGCAACCAAAATTAGTAAAGCATGGTATTAAAATGTCTTGACTTGGAATTGTAAAGTTGCTGCTTCCTGCAAACATTTTCTGGCCAAGCTGGAGCGATGATTGACATGTCAGACTGTCAGTAATACAGCTGGATAGCAGAGAGCTAGAGGGGGACATTACGGTTTGAATCCCAATTTCAGCACTGTGGCAGTAATTTGTGGTGGCAGACTCAGGCTGATGCTGAGCAGGTGTGACTTTGTCTGAAGTTTTGGAAATGTTTGTAAAACTGTCCAAGCACTATAAGAAGAAAACAGACGTCTCACCTCTGATCCGAAAGACTTCTTCAGTTCTAGCTGACTTGTGTGGAGTCCCAGGTTTTGAACTTCTGATGCTCCCTGGAGAGGGATCTCAAAACTGTAATGTGGCTGATAAGTGGTGTCACAGACCACCTCTTCTGCTAAGTGATGGTCGTTCCAGTTTGACGTAGATGGCTTCTTTTACTCCTCTCTCAAACCATCGGTCTTCTTATGTGCTCAAACACATGTCGCTTGTCCTTCAGGTGTAGGTGGACTGCTGAGTCCTGATCTTGAGGACCTGTTTTCAAGAAGTCTGGCCCCCGTAAAGTCCTTTTATGATGAGTTGAACAAATCAGTATGGTGTCTGACACTTGGGCCATGTTACATCATGTAGGCCAGCATATATAAATATTTGCATACGTCCGTGAAAAAAGCTGTCTCCTTAAACATCCAGATTTGATGGGACTGTATTTAATACGACCAGAAAACACTGGATAGGATGAGAAGCAGCAGAATGCCCAGGACTCATTTTCTATGCAGACACCTCAACATTGTCCACAGACTCTGAATAATGTTTGTGTGTCTGTGTGTGCGTGTCTGTGTGTGTCCTTCAAGGCATCGTGACAGTTCTATCTCCCGGGCATGTTGTTAGAACGCAGGGAGAGATTAGCATAAACATACTGCAATTCCCATGAACACCGTCGTCAGGGTCTGTCACTGCGGTAACGCTGACACCACCAGAGCACAAATCATTAACCCCCAGATTTACCCCCATCCCTCCTCTGGACAGGACAGGAGATGGGGAGAGAGAGGAAGAAGGAGACGGTGGACTGGATGTAAACAAAAAAAAAAAAGCAGTATTTATAAAGGAGAGGATGGGAAAGGAGAGAAAAGATGAGGTGAGGGATGAAAAGATGTAAGGAAAAAGGATAAGACAAGAAAAGAAAGGACATAGGAATGGAGAAGATGAACCAAGAGAGGAGAGGAAAAGAGAGGAGAGTAGTGTGGGAGAGCAGAAGAGAGGAGAGGATTAGGTGTGTGTTATCGCAGAGTGATCAACCCTCATCCATCACAGACCCAACAGGAGGGAAGCTCTACTGTCTGTTCGTCCACTCCACCGCTACTGGTGGAGAGACACAAGGACACAAAGAGTCACAGGAATAATAATATAAATAATAATAATAAATAATATATCATATATCATTTAACATTGTCTTGCACCAAAAGATCATCCCCTGTTCGACGCATACTGGAGTGGCTGCCTTTGATTGCACCACCGTGCCATCCCTGTGCAATCTTTAGTTGGCTCAGTGGAAGAACTGGTTGATGATATCCATGCTCATGCAAAACAAGCTGTTGTTGAATGTTTGTCATCTGATGCATCTAAAGAAACTTTGGACAAAGTTGAGGATCGTTTTGATCAACTTGAAGATCCACTGTCATGTCTTAACTCAGAATTTTGAGGAAAAATGGAAAATGGTTGAACCTGTAGAGCATATTCTTGGTGTGTGTTTTGATGTTTGCAGAGATGTGTCATTTGGTTTCTATGCTTCTCTGATTGTATAATTAGGGAAACCTCTATGTCTGCATGTGAAATACTTCCCCCAATGTCTGATAAAGGTCTAATGGACTGAAACTTTGAAAAAATTGTGAACTGATCCTTTAATATCAAGCATACTTTTATTTGAACCTTCACACACTGGACAAACAAATGTTCTCTTAATATTCTGGTAAAGCTCTGTCAGTGTATGATCAGTGTGACTTAAATGAAACTTGCCACTGGAAGTTTCACTTGTTCATAAAGCTGTATGAGCTCCAGACATTAATGAGGAGAATGTTTGTACAGAGCAGAACGGTTATCTAATGTGTGTATGAAAGACAGGCAGTCAGGTCTGTCTGTCTAGGCTTGTAGCCAGTCTTTTCGAATCATATGGCGCCATCTACACTCACTAAAAGGCAAACACACACACACACACACACACACACACACACACACACACACACACACACACACACAAAATCCTCTTCTTCAATAATGGGCTGAAGTGCCAGAGGCTGAAGAGCAGCACAAACAAGAAAAGTGGTTTCCAAGACAACGCTGCTGACCTCTGGTACTTGCTGTCCACAGTGGAGCCACTGAGGTCACATGACAACACACAAGTTCACACTGAAGGAAAACACTGTCTACATTTGTTGAAACAAGTGACAATAAAAAAAAATCTGACACCAAATCCAAGTTAATTAACAGTGTTTGTGTGAGAAATGTGAGAATTTTGTATTTGTTTGTTCACTGTGATGTATGTGGGTGTGTGTGTGCGTGCGTGTGTGTGTGTGTGTGTGTGCGTGCGTGTGTGTGTGTGTGTGTGCGTGCGTGTGTGCTGGAGAGTGGATGTAGATGAGTTTTCTCAGTGCTGTAGGGGAATGGGCTGCGGTTGGCTGGCCTGACTGCAGACCGCTCTGTGGAAACGAACGACTTTTTAAATTACCCATACATCACTGTCACCTCGGCACAGACTAGGGCGACGGTGCTGTGAGCGCACACACACATACATGTGTGCACATACACACCTTCGCTTGCTCCTCCTCCTCGCTCAACACACTCAATCTCATGCTTACAGACATGCAAACACACTGCTTTGCAATGCAGACCTAAACACATTCTTGTACTTACATGCAGAAAGGATAAACATGGAAATATGGAGACTAATACTAAAACAAGATGTAACTGATTCATTTATCAACTAAATACATAAACAGAAAGTCATATTTAAGCCAAGAGTATAATTGTAGAACCATCAGCAGTTGGCCAGTTTGTCTCCACACTCCTCTCTTTTCCTTTCTGCATGGCATTCTCTTCCTCCTCCTCCTCCTCCTCCTCATCTAACAAACTGGATCCTAATTGCAGGTAATTAAACTGCTCACGGCTTACAAAGCAGGAGAAGTGCTAGCAGCATTTGTGACGGCTATAAAACACTGAGACATTACACCGCTAGCAGGGGTTACAGATGGTCGGCACCGGGATGGATGTCGCTTGGTTATCTCTCCGGTTACTCCTCTCACTCAACTTGTAATTAGAATCTCAGGAGATGTGGAACGTACACTGAACACCCACTTTGAGAGTATGCAAATACACACACACCTACGTACAACGTACGTGCTGCCATCTATGCAGATTTTGGTTCAGCGTTTGAGTGATTGTTACAGTTGATGTGCAGCAGGGGGCAACATAGTTATTAGAGCCACTAGAAGTCGCCCAACAGTAAAACATACCTCTTTGAAGAGGCTCTGTAAAGAGTCTGGGGGTCTCTTTACAGAGAGGGAGCAGCAGCTGACAAAGGCCTGTCACCTCTGGGTTGCTGTTGGGGATCTGTAAGAGCCTGGCAGTGTTGGTGTTGCTGAGGCAAAGGGATGTATTGAGCTGATATCAGCTTTTATTAAAAAGCTGTTTGGCTCAGTGTTGTCTGATATGGACATGAGACAACATGTCCTCCAACCTGAACAACCATGTAGGTTGTTTGTCTCTACCCTCAAATACAACCAACATCCAACATCATCCTAATGAGCTCCATTTATGTCCAAAAACGTCAGAACCAATGGACTTGGGGCCAAGAGCTACAGAGAGCACAGGGAAGTCTGACTGTCACTGAGAGACAGACTGACATGTTGTTGTATGTTTTTATGGGATGTATTGCATAGTCAAATCCATTCATCCATTTTCTATACTGCTTATCACAGGGCTGACATATAGAGACAAACAACCATTTACACTCATATTCACACCTTTGGACAATTTATATTCTAATTCTAACTCACCTGCCTGAGTGACTGTCTGAGAGGTAAAAGCGAGAGAGCCCGAGAGGACTTAGTGGTTGGGCAGTTGGAAGGAATAGACCTAGAAAGAAAAATCCATGGACCTCAGTACTGGTTTATGAAGTGGAGTCGCCACCTGCTGGTCCTTTGAAAGTATTGTCAGTCTGACTGGTTTTATCACTTGCGCGTTCCTGTTGGAGTTCCAGTTTGTTGTCCTGGTGAATGATCTCGTTCTTGGTTTGGCTTTGTTATATGGTTTAAAGACTCTCACACAGCCATGGCTGAACCCCCACTAGCCAAGACTGACCATGATGTTCATTTAGTTCCCTCCTACAACTGTCTGTTTAAAAGAAGTAAAAACCGTTCATGTCTCTGAGACTCTGAGAGGCTGCTTTTCTTGTACTGACTGGGATCGCCTTCATAGCCCAGACTGCAATGTCAAGAGGGTTTTCAGCAGAGTCACGCTACAAACTGGCTCAGTGAGATTCATCTCAAAGTTTCATTCATTTGCACAAACATTTAAATGATTGAAACGGGTGAAGTGGGGCTGGAAATCTTCAAAAACAAAACACTGCATCAAATCTGGAGAATCACAGACCAGCACAGAATCAGAAAGTCAAAACTCATTATGCTACAGACTGGAAAATTTCTCAACTGTGTAATTTTTAGCTTCAGTTAGCAGAATTTTCAGCTCTGTAATTTGATGCTAACACACCTTAAATTCCTCATCAACTTTTTCGGTCCGCAGGTTTCTGACTTGTCATCAAAGAACAATTTGAGTTGTAACAGCTGTTAATCTTTTGTCTCATTTTTTTCATTAAGGAAAATCAGGATAAAACAGCAGAATAATTTCACATAAAAACTTTACTTTAAGGAACAAACAGACGAGCGTCGTATGACGGAATTTTGACTTGGCCTTTCTGTTTTAGTAATAGATTTAAGACTCAACTACTAAAAGAAGCTGTAAAGTAACAGCTTCTTAGTTTGTGGTCAACACCTGGTCGTGTTTTCTCCCATCTGACCTGCTGCAGGTTCAGCGGGTTGAGGATTATATTCTCAGCAATCTTAATATTTGTTTCTCACACACACACACACACACACACACTGTCATATCACTGCATTACACTAATAAAGGCATAAAACTTGTCTTGGGTAGATAAGGGTTGACCAATATCATATATTAAGTACTAACAATAGTTTAGGGTGTATTCACTACATTGCACAACACTGTCTCATATTTGCCTCGGGGCAATGTCACACTGCTGCAGCTGGAGCAGAGGAACTATTAGATCTTCTTGTAAAGTATTTCTGGCCAATATATTGGTTATATTGGCCAGAAATAAACAGACGAAATCCACACAGCTGCAAAAAGGTCTGCAACGAGGTCTGAATCCTCAGCCATGCTGCTGGCCTGCCTTGCTGTCCTCGGCCTAACTGCCAGCTCTCCCTGTGTTGCTGCCCCGCCGAGGGACTACGTCTCTGCTCGTCAGTCCGTTTTCAATGGGTCCGCCAGAAACAAGTTGCTGCTGATCTCCTTTGATGGCTTCCGCTGGGACTATGACCGAGACGTCGAAACTCCAAACCTGGATAAAATGGCTCAGGATGGGGTGAAGGCAGCCTATGTTACTCCAGCCTTCCTCACCATTACCAGCCCTTCTCATTTCACAATGCTGACAGGTAAAGACAACAGTTTAGTACTTAACTGCAAGTAACATAGTGAGGTGTGACTCCAAAGTGGGCTTAAAGCATGGCACACAGAATGTTTGGAGTTTGGTATGTACAGTTTGATCACAGAGTTTTTTAATTTACTGAAAAGTCCATTGTTAAACACTGTCAAAAAGACTTCAGTTGCGTAATTTTTCTCCTAAACCTGTTTTAATTCCTGCTTTTGACACTCTGCATGTCTTTGGACTGTGGGAGGAAGCCGGAGAACCCACGCAAGCACAGTGAACTCCACAGCGAAAAAGCCCCAGCCCCAGATTCAAACCCAGAATTTTCTTGCTGTGAGGCAACAGTGCTAACCACTGCACCAAAACCAAGTTTGTTTGTTTGTTTTTTTTCATCAGGACGTTACATCGAAAATCACGGAGTCATCCACAACATCTGGTTCAACACTACCACTCAGGAAAAGAAGCAGTACTACATGACTCAGTTTGTTGATTCCTACTGGGACAATGGCAGCTTACCCATCTGGATAACAGCACAGAGACAGGTTCTGTAGATCCATCTATTTGTTTTCCTCAAAAATGTCCTGTATTACCTAGCTACAGTATCAAATTATCTGTTGCATCACAGTTATGGAAGTACTTTCCTTAAATTAAAAAATAAAAACGGATGTTCACCTTGTGTCTTACCCTCTTCCAGGGGCTGAAAGCAGGATCTCTGCATTTCCCCGGCACAGCAGCCACCTACAGAGGAGAGACTGTGAGTGTGAGGCAAGTGGAGCCTCGTTTCTATGATCATTCTAACGAGACAGACTGGAGGCTCAACATCGACAAGGTGATTGGAGACTGGTTCCACCAACAGGACCTGGACTTTGTCTCCTTGTACTTCGGAGAACCAGATTTGGCTGGACACTCACATGGACCAGATTCACCACAACGGCAAGAGATGGTCCAGCAAGTGGATCGTACTATAGGCTACATCAGGGACAAGATCCGAGACCATGGTCTTACTGACCAGCTCAACATTATCATCACTGCTGACCACGGTATGACTTCAGTTCTACGGGGTGGACTGGTTGAGCAGATCATCCTCTCAAAGATCCCTGGCTTCAGCTTCAGAGATATCCAGTTCCAGCTGTTGGATTATGGTCCTGTTGGGATGCTGCTTCCTAGAGGGGATGCTGGAGAAGGTGTACCAGGCTCTTAAAGGAAGCCACCCTCATCTTCACGTGTATAAAAAGGAGGAGATGCCAGCTAGACTGCACTACAGTAAGCATCCTCGACTCCTGCCCCTCATCCTCATTGCTGACCCTGGATTCATTGTCAATGGGGTGAGAGAATGCGCGTTGTGAGTGTATTTATCCCATGTTCAGTGGGATGATGATAATGATGATGATGATGCCTTGGTTACCCTTTACAACCACTCTTACGACCATGATTCTTATGAAACCGTCTCATTTCTGTGTCCATACAGTTTTTACCTTTGAATGACAACAAAGGAGAGCACGGCTTTGATAATGAAGTCATGGACATGAAAGCTTTCTTCAGATCTGTGGGGCCTGACTTCCAAAAAAACCTGGTGGTAGATCCCTTTGACCTGGTTGATGTGTACCCACTGATGTGCCATCTGCTGGGAATAAACCCGGAGATCCACGACGGACACTTGGACAGAACTAAACACATGCTGGTCCCCAAGAAAAACGCAGGAGAAGACAACAACCGTAAGTGCGCAACTGTCCCATTCATTGATGGATTTCATTTCAGAGTTGGCTCAGCTTGTTGGGATGCATCAGAACATCATATTCATAGAGTACAGATTTAACATTGCACTCCTATAACACTGTTAAAAACCAAAAGGATCAAACCCACAGACCTTTTTTTTTTTTTTTCCAAGACTTGTAGCCCTCAGCTCCAACTGATACTGACTCAAGTGACATCCCTTGAGGATTTGTCAGACTTCAAACAGCTACTTGTGGATCCACAAAAGGCTTTATTTCACAAATGCAGAAGCACTTCCCAACACCTTTTAACACATTTTGATGTGTAAGACCAGTGGAATGATAAGTAAGTAAGAATGGATAAGAATGATACTATAAGAATAGGACCTCAGCTGGCAGAAAATCCACAAGGCAGTGTAAACAACACCTGGACCAACAAAACCCAAACCAAGGCCAAACCTTTTAAGCCTCACAGTGGAAACATTTACTGCAGGGCTCTTTTATTCGATTGCATTATAACAGGTTTTCTGTTGGACTTTTGCCATAAAGATCTGGCATCCACTGTGACCCTACAGTATTTCACACAGGGAAGATAAGAGACCCTAATCCAAGCAAGTGATAGCCATCAGCTGACTTCAGCCCCGACATCACATGGGCTATATTACATTATCTAACTGCTGTAAAGTCATATTTTATCAGTATGTAAAAGGTTCAAAAGACTTTTAAATCACAAAATATGTAAGTCTAAGATTGTTTTTCTGTGTCTTTAGTCTAGTATTTGATTTCTTGCCTCATCTTTTTGTCTGCATGTTTTCTGTCTGTCTGCAGTTCCAGAGAGGAATATTCAAACAGAGGTGGTGATCGGCTTGTCAGCAGCGACTGGCTTTCTTGTACTTGTGTTCATCGTTACCACTTCTTGCAACATGTGGAAAAGGACTAGAGCATAATGAAGTTTGAAACCAATCTCAAAATTTGGAGAAAATGAACATTCTGAACATTAAAATGTCAATAATAAGCGGTAATGAACCAATTCAAATATTCTGTTATTGAGTGTAAACTGATGGACAAACATGATAATTTTATCCATTTACAATTGAAATCTACAACACAATAAAGTGTGCAAAAAGTGAAGGGGTGTGAATACTTCCTGAAGCCTCCAGAAAGAGCATACATGTGATCAATCACGTGATCGCTCTTAAAATGGACTGATACACTCACACTAATTCTTAGTACTTACTTGTACTTATATACACTTGTATTTTACCTCAGTATTTCTATCTTGTGTGATTTTATACGTCTACATTTCAAGGGAAAACATCGTACTTTCTAATGCACTGCATTTATTTCACAGTTACTGTTTCAACCTCATTGTTGATTGCTATTACTGAGGCAACTGTTATATATTATTTGATATATTGTTGAATAGCTGTTCATCTATAACAATGAGTCCTATTTGATAACTTTATTGAATAGCACTTTTTAAACATACTAAATTAAAAACTTGTACAATTTACAGGAAATAAAATCAATGCAGGACCTAAAATCGATGTAGAGAAGAAGTTGAGCTAAAATTTTGAGGACAAGTAAAAGGGTGATAACAGAATGGTAAAGTACTTTAAAACAGAAACTTATCTAAAGCCAAGCAGTGTAGCGTAAGGAAGCATCAAACAGAAATATTCAAGTATAGTACAAGTACCTCAAAATTGCATTCAAGTACATTACTTTAGTAAAGGTACTAAAAAGATGTACTGTATATCCAAGTGTGCTATTGGTATACTTCTTTAAAACTAAAAATAAGAGTATGCTTTCAGTTTTGATGTACTGATCAGAGATATTCTTAACAAAATTAGACTTAAGCATACTTGGCTTATTCTGACAAGTCTAAGTATATTTGGCCTGTACTTGTACTTAACCTTTTGATCAATATATACTAAAAAGAGTGTAATTAAGTATTCTGGTCTTAAACAGAAACTTTAATTATACTTGTAGGTCTATACAGTTTGTTTCGTTGCACTGGGATGTGGAGTTTTTCTTGGAACGTTATTATATGTTGGTATCTAACAATATTAGTTTGAAATCTTCTAGAAAGATAAGAAATTTGTTCTTAATCCTCAGTATGTCTTGTCTAAATTTAATATACACTGTTGCCCATAAAGTTGGAATCATTTTGTTTTCAGACACATTCCTCTATTTTATTCCTATTTATACACAGCAGTAATCACATTGGAGGAGACACTTTATCTATCAAGAGTAATTCACATTGTCACAATCATTTCATGAGAAGAGGTCAAATATATTTTATTCCAACTTAATTGGCAACAGTATTTAAATGTGTGTGTGTGTGTGTGTGTGTGTGTGTGTGTGTGTGTGTGTGTGTGTGTGTGTGTGATACACTTCACAGAATAGTTAGCGAACAAAATAAAACTTTATTGTAATCTCTTCTTATAAACTCTTCTTTTATAACCTTAGCATTTAAATAGCACACTCACAAGTATACTACTAGTACAGTTCTATTAGTATACTTACTAATAGAACTGTACTAGTAGTACAGTTCTATTAGTATACTTACTACATAAAGTATACTTGAGGAATATACTTGGACTTTACTTAGGTTTACTTAATTAAATGAACTTGAGGTGGGTATACTTCATTCCATCAATGTCTACTGGAGTAAAGCTCCGAGGATTTCTTCGCCCACTCTGTAACAGGACACACTCTCTCACACCAGACAAACGGCGCCCTCTTGTGGCTCCGCCTGGGAAACACCGTTTTAACAACAAGAACACCAGCAGCGGCAGCAGCGCGTTACAGGAGGAAAATCAGATCCATTTAAACTGACCAAATAAAACAGGCGGCAAAACGGAAGTGCTGGAATAATAACACAGGTTGAAGGTGTTTGAAGACGAAGTGTCAGGGGGAAAACTGTGTAATGCAGCGAGACGTACTCGAACTATCGGTAACGGACATGTTTTTTGTCTTCATTAGTGCGCAGCTTAACGTTCTGGCGCCGTCTGGTTTGATGTCGGAAGTGCGAACAAAATGGAGGGTAATAAGCTGCGCAGTGTGTGTGGACCTGAGCTGGGCTAAGACTGTGTGCTCACCGCGGCTTTCACTGTGAATTAACTGTCATCAGAATGTTTTTGTTGGACGGAGACAGAAGAAAGGGATCAAATTAACTCACTCAGCTCAGAGAAACCGGATTTGGAACGCCGTAACTTTCAAAATAAAAGCCTCGAGTGGGTCCCTGAATGTAACTGTAAAGGGTTTTGTTATGGAAAACGCCCACGGGCGCTAGCAAGGTAAAGCATTAAAAGGAGGACCAAGGTAACATACAATGACTGACTCGGGGGATGCCGGAAGTGTTCCCTGCTCCTCCAGCTGCAGCGGGGCCGGGATGAGTGTCACCGCAGGAAGGGGACTCTCAGGCACGGTCAGGATTCTGTCCTCTCCGACTCCCTCTGGGAGACTGACGTCCCTCAGAACCAGGGACTTGACTCTGGGGGGAGTCTTCAAAAAACCAAAGGTAATGAATGACACAAAGGGAAGAATATAATAAGAATATAAAAGCACTAAGAGACTGGACACCAACAACTGTATATTAAATTTAACAAATGCCTACAATTAGAGAATCGAATGAATAGAGGTGATTACAGAAGTATGAATGAAAAGAAAGGAAGCCAGTACTGTAAATGTGTCTAAGTGGCTCAGCCTGCTCCCAGAGAACCAGCAGATGGCAGAATTTGTCTTGTAATGCGCTGGGAGCCAGCGGCAAAGATTATGTTTCCTTGCCCATGGATAATTATTTAACCATTCCTAATAAAAGATGTGTTTAGTGTGTCACTACAATAATAATAAACACAGTCCTACAGGAAATAAAGGCTAAATCGCCATTGAAGTGTTGAACAAAGCAAATCTAAATCATCATGTACACAGTACAGAGTTTGCAAGATGAGGCTTTGTTCAGACCGAGAGTGATCCAGCTGAGCCGGCTCTCTATATAGATTCTGTTGGTGGAGCCACAGGAACCAGTAGGCCAGGTAAGGGTAGCACACAAAAGGAGTCATGTTCGTGTTCATACTTAAACCTAAAGGCTCCATAGTTGAAGGCAAATAAGACCATAAAAGACCAGATTTGTCCCTTCTTAATGTATTGAAAAGATATTCTGACACTGTTTACATGATCAAAGCACATAGTTCCTTCTTTCTGAGGGAGGTCAGAGGTCAGGGCGTTAGAAAAATCAAACCAAATCAGCCAAGACCCGGAGACGATCATAGTTTGCAGTGTTTTACCACCCTTCTCTACTAAGAGCATATCTAAGGCCGTACGGTTTTGCCAGGCCATCAGGCTTGTCCTGTCCAATTGCTCACTGAGTCCTCTTATCCTGTCCCTAGTGTAATTAGTGTAATTAATTGCCTTAATAATGTAATGTATCCAATAATGTAATGAATCCAATCAACATTCTTATTAACCATTACCCACCAGAAAAATATAGACTCAAGACCTGCTCCTGGTTGACTTCTGGCCTTGTGCTCATCAGGAACACCTCTGGCACCAATAGCATCTATGTAGAGTATGTAAGTTGTACAGGTGCACGAGTACCAGTCCAGGTGTTGGGGAGAATGGACATCAGTGGGTGATGTGGGTGTTGCAACAAACAGGCAAAGCCTTCTGGGTCATTATCAGGATTCAGTCTGACTGGGGTCGTACCAAGAGTAGGTCTGGAAACAGCACCTCCCCTGCCTCTGCGACCATGGCTGTGATGCCCCTGAGCAAGGCCTCAATTCACCCCAGCTCCCCGGGCGCCTCACTGGGCAGCCCTCTGCCCCAGCGTCTCCAGTGCATGTGCATGCTTGTGTGTGTTTCATTCGCTTGGTGTGGGTAGAATGCAGAGAGTAATTTCCCCAGGAGGGATCAATAAAGTAACTAAAAAAAAAAAAATTATACAGTTAGAAACATGAAGTTGTTTTGTGGAATGATAAATCCAGTCAATCCATACATTATTATCAGAGAAGCCAGTCTCAATGGCAAGGGTGTCTTTTAAGTCAGCTACATTTACAATCAGCAGGTGGTGCAGGTAGGGCAACTGGTGTCTCAGGTGTAACAGGATTGTTAGATGGCTGACATCGTGCTACTGTGATGATTAGCTTTATCTGAGTGTCTTTCCCATGACTATCTGTTCTCATAGTGTAAACCCCCCTATCCATGTTTGCTTGTGGGTCTTTTTATGGTGATGATCATAGTTGTGGTTTCAATATCAATATCATTATATGGTCTCAATTTGTGTTGATTTGCTTCCCACCAAAACATGGGGGATTACTACGATGAGTGTGATGACAACAAGCACAAAAAACGTTTTCCTGATCCCACACAACCCAGGCTGTCTGAAGGGATGCTATGGTCTGTGCAGAGCTCCTGGACAGCACGGCAGTTCACTCCTCCCAATACAGTACCGCCTCTAATTCCTCTGGGTAGTGAGACGTGTGTCTTCACCAGGTTGATGCGGGTGCCCCTATTGGATTCACCCCCCTTTGTATCAGCTCTACCACAGAGAAGTAGGTGTCCTGTTTAAGACGCGGTGTCCACACGCTCTGTCCAGGCAGCCCTTTTATCCTTTTACAGTGAGTGAGTATCTTTACTGCAGTGGGTGTAGACAGCAACACTTGGTATAGGTCTTCCCACCTGGGGTCACTGCAGGTGGGAGTGACCTATTCATCATGCATATTCATCATGACTAATGGTAAGCAATAAATCCGAGTTTTGCGTCCCATTATCACTGTACATTCTTTCTGGGATACCGAAGGCATGGTATTATTTGGGTTACCAAGGTCTTTGCTACAGTAATAGCATCTGGATGTGTGCATGGGGTAGCTTCTACCCATTTAGAAAACATGTCAACAATCACTAAACAATATTTTTTCCCTTCACATTTATTTAATTCAATGAAAGCCATACAAATAACTTGGAAATGATATTGTGGTGTAGGTAATCTGCCTCTTGTAGGTTTCTCATTACCTTGTGGACTGTGTTTAAGTAATTTGTAAATCCATATGTGGTAAATACTTTGTCTGTCATAGATACCATCTGGGTTTGTTTCCTGGTCAGGTGTATATGTCATTTATGTAATCATGACGTAATCATGCCCCTGTTTTTCCATAGTTGGGCAAAAACATGTATACATGAAAATGCATATTGGCTGTCTGCGTAGATGTTTGCTACTTTGCCATTTGCTAGTTTACAAGCTTCTGTTAAAGCTATCAGTTCTGCTGCTTCTGACAGATGTGATGGCAGTGGTTCAGCTTTTAATATTTTATCAAGTGTAACTACAGCATAACCAGTGGCGTTCGTTCCATCCCGATTCTTCTGTAGATGGATCTAGGGTGGTACATCATTCTGTGGTGGAGTGTGGCTGTGACAGTAATACAGTCATGCAGGAGAGGTGTGGTCTGTGACAGAACTGCATGCTCCGGAATCACACAGAAATATCAAATCTTCCCCCCGCCACATTCAAAACAACCTCTGGTCTCTCCAAATATTCTACATCTTGTAAACTCAATATTTCAGATCCCTCTCTCTCTGTGTTGTCGGCTAGGCCACTACGGTGTGTGTATGACCTGTGTTAGCTGGATCTATCAAACAAAAATCTAGAATTTTTCCCAAAAAGTTTTGGGTCATTTTTGGGGGGTGGGGGTTTGTGTGAGCGCCTTGTCGTAGTTCAAGGTGTTGTAGCTCAGGCCTGCACAGAATGGAAGTCAAAACATATAAGTCAAGATGAACAAAGGCGTGGGCTAATATATGGCAGAGTATATCCATAAATGGGTTAAACAGGAGAGTACGCTCATTATTACTCCATCACAGGGTCAACTTCAGGTTGTCAGGAAGAGGGCTGCTTTAATTAAGAAGAAGTCAGTAATAAAAGAATAAAGAGATCTGTATCATCATTAACATGTAAACACGGTTTACACACTTGAATCCCAGTAAAGACACTCAGTATTAACGCTTCTTATTCCTCGCTGTTCTCTTTTTTTTCTGAAGAAGACCTTTGAGCCAAACGTCCACGCTGTGAGGAAGAGCAAAGATGAGTGAGTGAACATCAGCAAGATGATTCCAGTCTCCTGTTTCCCAGTGATACGTCATGTCATGTTTAATGTCTGTGAACGCTGTGTCTGAATTTTCCCCAGGTTAAAGGAAAAGATATACGTGGCTCCAAAGAAGGAGAGAAGAGAGAGGGACGAGAGGAAAGGAGCGAGGGAAAACAGAGGGAAGAGGAGAGAGAGGCCTCAGACCATCCAGTCTCACTCCATCTTTGAACAGGGTCCTGCTGGCATTGTATGCAAAACAGGTGCACGTCATCTCTTTTCCTTTAAAATTCTTTTTTTTTTTTGCCAGTAGAATTTAGATATGAAAGGCAGAGGTTCAGCTGCTGATGCATCATCTGTGTCCTCTCAATCAACCCCTGCGTTCAGGTTGGCGTGGTGCTGCGGACCTGCGTGACTCCACCCCCTCTCCTGTGTGTAAACTGGTGAAGAAAGAGAGGAGGCATTCAGAGGAGGAGGAGGAGGAGGAGGAGGACGAGATACTCCATAAACTACAGAGGGATGATGTGAGTACTTCCTGCTAGGATGAGGATAAAGGATAGGTCTGTCTTAAAACAACACTCTGGTACCCGTAGTTTAAATAATACTGTTATTCCTAATAATTACCATCCTCACTAATAACTCATTTTATGTGTTGCACCTGCAGTTCCTCGATGACCCAGACCTGAGGAACGATGCCAAGCTCAAGCCCATCCAGCTGCCTCTGTGTCAGTCCAGCAGCTTCAAGAGTGAAACGCTGTCGACCACAACATGTGAGAAAACACACCTCTGACTGAGCACTAGTGTCTCATTACATCCCTGTAAACAAGGAGCTCATTACAGTCCAGACATTCAGAAATAGACTTTTTAATTTGGTGTGAGTCTGATGTGATGCTGTGGAACAAATCCCTGTCCCTGTCCCATTTAATGAACATACATGTTACAGAAACATAAAAAGTCACACACACTCACTGAGAACCTGCTTATTCATGCAGTCATTCCAGTCATTGCTGACCATGTTCATCCCTTTATGGCCACAGTTTATCATCTTCTAATGGCTACTTCCAGCAGAATAATGCTCCATATCACACAGCTAAAGTCTCAAACTGGTTTCATGAACATGACGATGTTTACCTGGATCCCCTGTTGCGAGAGATACTGCAGGTTGTGGACATCACCACAGGCTCCATGTTTGTGCTCTCCTCAGGTCCAGAGAACCCTCCTTTGTTCAGACCCCCATTCTGTGGAGCTCGAGGTAGAGTGAGTCACAGTGGGGCAGAACTGCCCAAACCAGGGCACCCATCTCTGGTGGACCTGCTGCAGGACCTCACCCTGTCTGGCAGAGAGGAGCTCTTCTTTATGCAGCTACCTGACTGTATGCCGGGCAGAGCGTCTGGACAGACAGTGGTGGACCCCGCTGGCGGATCTACAACGGTGAAACCTGCAAAGAAGGAAGTGAAGCCTGAAGACAGGAGGCCTGCGTATCTACAATCACAAGTGAGTAAACAGAAGGAAATCTAAAACTGAGCATAGTCTGCGGTGTGTTGCAACTAGTCCAGGCATTCAGGGTATCCAGAGGAGCTGTCCGTCCAGGTTTTTTTGTCCGCCATGTCATAAAGTGTCTGTATTTGTGCACATATTAAGCAGATGGCTGGTTTCACCTGCTCAAACACTGAGACAGGTGTCTGCTGCCATACTAATGCAGTGCGGGGCGGAAATGTGTTGGCCCTGAATCACAGTCTGTCAGCTAAATCAGCTGCTGGCCTTTTCAGTCCAGAAGTGCCAGAGTCAGCAGGTTACTGACGGGCTGCGTATCTCCTGTTCCCCTCAGCAGGCTGTGATGAAGGAGGGCTGTCCCGTGCTGTCACAGTTCCCAGAGGGATTTCTGGGTAAACTGCAGATCAGGAAGTCAGGAAAGGTGGAGCTGAAGCTGGGCGACATCGTCATGGACGTCTCTGAGGGAGCTGCCTTCTCCTTCCTGCAGGTCACATTCGCTGTTTCAACCTGCAACAACGCTGCCGATAAGCAATATGTGATTAAAAAAACAAAGCGACTCTGTCACTGTTAGTGAAGAAACAATCTGTTCTTCTTCCTTCTGCAGCAACTGGTGTCCGTGCGTCTGTCTGATGGGAGGACTGGAGACATGATTGTGTTGGGGAATGTCAACCACAAGCTGGTCTTATCTCCTGACTTCCAGGCTTTACTGAGACAAGCTTCAGCACAGCAGCAGAAAGGATCCTGATCATCATCTCCTCTGCTGCACAGACACTCAGAAGGTCTGAAACAGACTCTGAAGCAGAGCTTTCTAAGGCAGCTACTATGTAAACCTGCTCTTCTTATCATATGACTCAGTCAGATACTGTTACCTGAGTACTGGTTACACACATATAGATGTGAGAGGAGGACGCAGTCAGTTCTACACACACCAGCACAGCAGCCCACATGATGGTGAGCTTCAGACTGACTGAACACCAGCAAGAGATAACATCAGCTACATGTTGGAGCTGATTTTGGTTCTGTCATAGTATCCAGATGGAAGAGGTCAAAAGTCAATAACCAGGCCTGTTACCATGTGACTGAGGCTCCTCAGGACAGGTGACACCTGGGTTGTGTGAAGCAACATGGCACCATGTGTGGTTTCAACCGCTGTTAGTGCATTAATAATGTAACATTTGCAGTATTCAGCACACTTAGAGAAGTTTAAGTGTTATAGATAATGTATAGATATGTTCCGATGTTTGTCTCAACATCCTGCCATCTTAATACAAAGCCTTCAGTGGCTTTGGATGTAAAAACTGCTTTAAGGTCGCTGATTGCTCCACATCCTGTTTCTCTCCTGTGTGTCACACCTCAGACACCAAACCTGCCGGCTGGTCCTGTGTCTTTCATGTTGAGGTGTCATAGCCGTGCTTTGAGGAGCTCAGGCTCACCGCACCTGGCTTTAAATCACTTTTTTAAAACTCTGTTTTACTGACTATCAATCATCTGAGACGTCTTTTGTACTGATATGTCATTATGTTTTATAAACTGTACATAGATTCTGAGTCTGTTGGACTGGTTTCTGCCTTTATTAAATTTCTGAATCTTTGTTTATAAGTGAAGTACTTTTTACATGGTTTTGAGAAATGCAATGAAAATAAACTTTATTATTAAATTTAGTTTTATTATCTATATCTGTAGCAAAGCTGGATTCTAATGAGTCTCCAAAGTAAAGCTGAAAGTCCTGATCCTGGCATCTGGACTAAAGGTAAATGATACACTCACTGCATTTATACAGCACTTTTCTAGTCTAATCAAACACTCAGCAATTTAACACTACAAGTCACACGTACCCATTCACCCACACATTCATACACTGCTTTTTTACCAACACACACACTCACACACAGATGATACACTGGGGGCAATCAGAGGCTCAGATTCTTGCCCCACTCTGCCTCCTGAACCAGGAGGCAGATGGGTCGTGTAATTAATATTGTTAACGGCATCATAATGTGATGATTTGATCTCATATCGGTCAACACATTATTTTACAATCATTCAAAATGTAATGGAGTCCAAATGAATTATTGAGCGAACTGTAATGAAAAACTTAAGTCTCAAGAATCCTCTCCCCTTGATGTTTTTTTTTCTTTTTTTACAGTGTAGTCCTCTTAACATTGAGGCTTTCAGGTGGAATTTTCCATAAAAGGTCATTTTGTAGAAAAGTGTCTGTAAATGTTTATTCAGTAAATACACAATACAAACACAACAAACTGCAGTTAATTCTGTCTGAATGTATGGCAGCACTAAATACAAGCTAAAGGAACTGTCACTGGTAAGTAAGCATAAGTACCAGGTCAAGTACCAGGCCGGCTGAATGTCTCATGTCCTCAAACAACATAATCAGCATAAAGAAAGTTTTTTCCCCCCTTGAAACCCTCATGTCAGCTCAACATAATCATCTGGATGAAGGTGCTGTGATAAAAAAAAAAAAACAGATTTTATTTTCAGCCATGGCAGGTTCTTACATCTGGGAGCAGAACAAAAAGCGTCTCAGTCAAAGCTGGAACGAAGCATAATTTGGAACTGGTTTCACAGTTTAAGGTTGCAACTGTACAAGTTTATGCTACACTAACAACAGAGATGATAGAAAAAAAAAAAAACTTCAGTCAGGTTGCATCATGGGAACTGTGGTACTGTCTGTAAATCTGCTGCCCATGGCCCTTTTCTCAGAGTAGAAAATGAACTGGTTGAGCTGCACCGTGAGCACACACTTCCACAGGTTACACACTCTGGAAAGGATAAAGCTGCTGTTACTCTCAAACGTTCTTATCAACAAATCCCATAACCAACAGCGTGTCTCACCTCTCTACTGAACCTTCTACAAAAACTTTAACTATAACTCAGTGACTCTTTAAACACTTTTAAAGCTTTCCATTTTCAGTACGGCAGACAGGAAGTACTGACTGACAGACACAATTTTTGGACATTTCATGGATTTGTTGACAAGAAAAACGGGGAGTCACATCAGACTTATTCTTTACATTAACACTCTGTATGACACTCCAAAAATAGAAAAGTGTGGCTGTTCTTGGGACGGCAACAATAACCTTTATAGTTCCCTCAAGTATACTGTGGTTGCATTCAGGGCTGTGGAAACCTTCAAACACTGCAGTCAGAAAACATTATCAGTGCCTCCTGTATTCACTTCAACGCCTCGCTCAAATACCTACACTTTAAAATCATTACATTTCATCAAGTAACTCACTTTTTAGGTCCAGCACAAACTCCGATCCATCTCACTCAAAAACTCAAAGTCCGGATTGTGTATCTATAGAGTGGACGAGTCTAAGCTCATATTGTACCAGGTAAAAAAAATCGAGATTTCAGGATTCATTTGGTGTTCTCACTGAACTGAGGCATTACTGGGGAGCTGTGAAATCATCTTAATCTGTCTGAATGCTGTGAAAGGTTTGCCCTGTTCAACCTAAGAAGTATTAATGACAACTGGTAACGTTGTGACTTTAAAGTTTGAGATAAGAAACGAGCAGAGCACAGTCCTGGGTCATCACAACTCCTACCTTCAGTTGTCATAAACACTTTTTTTTCCCCTCTAGCCTCAGTAGATACACACACCTTATGTTGTCTTGGTGGTCTTGGCAGTTTTTGCTGAGCTGCTTTTCGTTGTTTTCCTGCTGGGTTTTGCCTTCCCTGTAGCACTGACCTTCTTCGCTTTACTTTTGGCTTTCTTTGCTGCTTTCTTGGCCGCTGCAGCTTTTTTCTTGTTAGACAGGGTCCGCTCTCGGATCAGGTCCTCTCGTCCAATCTCTATCATATGGTCCTCCCATGACTTCATCTCGTTCTTGTAGCGGATTTTGTCGTCCTCAGCCAGCTGTGTGTAGACCTGAGATGGGGACACAGAGGCAGAGCATTTTACGGGAAAGCCTTCTAACTACACACTACAGGTGTGTGTGTGTATGTGGACGGTGTGACTAACCTGTTTCTGATGGCTGAACAGATTCCTCCAGTCTTCCAACAGTGACTTCATCTTACCCTGAGTGAACATCAGCAGCAACATTATATCAGTGACTGACATGGAAAGTCCTCATACATAACCCAGACGTGTAATTTTACCCCTCAACTGGACCAGGACCCAGGAGCAGGACTATGTTAAGCACCACTTCTACCACCTGCTGGTCAAACAGCGGAGCACTTTCAGTCAGAGAGCTCCTCAGCTCCACTGTGACGAAGGACGCTCCAGGAAGTTATTCCTGCCAGCTGCCATCACTCTGTAGAATGATCCTACTCTGTGTGGAGGGGGGGCTCCTCTGATGGTTTTGGTCTCCATTTTCCTTTTCTATTATTTATATTTATTTTTAGGCTTTTTAACTGTTTAGTTCTTGTACAGAATTTCCCCTTTAATTGCTTTGTTTGCACGTGTGTATTTTCCTACCTCTGTTTTTCTGATTTGAAGTGGCAGCTGCAACACTGCAATTAATAACATACCTGCCTACCTACATAACAGGACATTGGCCTTGAACAATCAAAACACTTGGTGGCTCTTAACTGCAAGAAGGAATGGGTATTGGAAAGAAAATATTTTATTGATTAATTAATTAATAATATTTATGTGGGAGTTTAAAAAAAACCTGTCAATGATGAGCTATCAATGGATTTTAAACATAAACATAACAAACAAGAAGGTTTACGTGGATCCCTTATATTTGTTTACAGCATCACTTTACAGTTTAAATGCCAACTCGTCAGTGTCCTCTGGTGGCCAAAGTATGCAATGGAGAAACTTTCTTAATTACTGTAAACCACGTTTGGCAAATTCTTGTTACATATCAGCTGACATATACAATAATGTCAATATACAACAATACCTATATATTTAATATAATGAAATATAATAATATAGTAAAAGACAACAAGGATGCATACGATGGGGTTGAGTAGCAGTCGACCCCCGGAGGCAGGTGTTGAAGCATCTGCCTTAGAACGTCTGAAATCTCCTGCTAAAATACTTATGGCAGTGATACTAAACCTCTCAGTAAAGTGGATCTCAGTTTTAAATGTTTTTGATCTATGACACCATATGGGGCTTACTTAGGTCTCACAGGCAGACCTAAATGAGTCTCACATGGCGCCATAGATCAAAAGCATTTAGGTCTGACCACTCACAGGCAGACCAGTCCATGCATCTACTACAGTGATTACCTCAAGCTACATTTAAACTGTCCGTTTAAATGTCACGTCATGGTGCTGTGGTTACTTACCGTTGTGGTGGTTCCTCTGGCCTCCTCGAAGTGCTCCGACATGAAGATGTTGAACGCAGAGCGAGGACGTTTGGGCTTCCCCAGGTTGGTTAACTCCTGGATCACACACACAAACACACACAGGGAGGAGCCATAGTTACTGTTCAACAGTGTGGATGAGGCTTCAGCAGGACAAGCTACTGTCAGAAAAGTCAACATGCGTTTCTAAGATCACAGAAATGAAAATATAGCTTGGGACACCCGGGCCTTTACTTGTTCTCTACCTACTATTATCTATCTTACCCTCTTCTTGCGGATGGCCTTCCTCTTGGCCAGCTTCTGCTTCCTCTCCAGGGCTTGTTCCTGGACCTGTGCTGGGGTCAGTTGGGCCTGGTAGCGCTCCAGGTCCAACTTAAACTGCTCCCTGGCCCGTAGAGAGGCCTCCTCAAATGGCTACAGGAGAGAGAGAAAAAAAACTTTGGTCACAGCAACACTGACAAAAAAAGATACTGTGTATATGTTTCTACAATGTATACACAGGACAATATTAAGGGTAGGATAGACTAAGAAGCATACTGCACAGTTTATACTGTCCAACAAGTAAGGGACAGAAATACCTGTTTCTGTTCTGGGCTCATCGCTCTCCACTGCTCTGCGATCTTCCTGACGATATCCACCGATCTGATTTCTAAAGGCAAAAATTACAAGATAATTAACAACAGAATTACATGATCTGACTCCTCGACTTAAGACAGAAACACAAATTCACAGACTGATCTACCTCAGGCATGTGCTGTGAAATTACATTTCAGTGTGACTGTAATACACTTCCTTTCCTGTTTATTGTTAAGCACTACAAGCTGTTATTTCCATATCGGTGCAGCGAGTAAATGAAACCAATTACTCAAGGTGCCTTCTACAAGTTTCAAGTGTTGCACATGTACCTGGGTTTTGCCTGACTATGATTGGCTTCTGTTGCTGAACGTATCTCAGGTATCCATTCAGAGGTCTCTTTGGGGGGCCGCTGGCCTGAGTCGTCAGACATTTCAGTTGGCTGGCGTATGCAGTGGGGGCAACACTGGTACACCTAGACAACACGTGTGTACATATACACACAAACATGATATTAAGCAGAGAACACCCGACCATGCACTTCACACAAAACTGCATTCACAATTGTGGCAATGTAATGGTGCCTACTGGTGTATTTTGGTCACGTTCATATGAAGTACCACCCACTGGATCATCTGCATGTTCTGATTTGAAGTCATGCTCTATTACAAATATCCAGACAACATTAAACTGCAAGAGGCTAAATCCTGCTGCACATGGTCCAAGATTTTGTTTTCCACATGTACATTACTTTCAGTGTAAAAAGTTCCGTTTGAATATGGTTTAATACGCCGTCTTTCCTGTTAAAACTCAAACACCCCACATTTCTTGTTAGGTATTACCTCCCTAAAAGCTCCTCACAACCGTTCAAAGCACCCTCATAAGCAGGATATTATTCAGATTAACGCTTCGAAACGCGGCCATAAGTAACTGGTTATTCAACACCTGACTTAGGGTCATACAGTAATATCTTTTTATTTTCCATAAATGTTTATTGTTTCTAAAAATAAAAATACGTGAAAACTTTTACTATGCGGAATGGCTAGAGAGTTAGCTAAAGCTAGCTGCTACAGAGAACAACTTTAAGATAGTTACCTTGCCAGTGTGCTTGTGCAGGACAAGACATTGAAGGACTTAGCCAACAGGCTAACACTTGCTGTTAATAAGCTGAACGGAGCCATGTCGTAGTTAATTAACGTAAAACGCCGTTAACTTCAGTAATGAAACACAGGCGTATTGTCCCGCAAAGCCAGCGTATTATTAAATTCTTGCATTAGATGTCTTAATTGAAGATGAGCCTGCTCCCTTCTCCTTGTTGACATGCAGCAATGGTAAAAGGCGCTCTCAGTCCCTCCCGGTGGCTTGTGGGAAAAATGACGTTGTCTAGTTCCGTTTCCGGTAAATGTGCCGTTGGGTTGAGTGTTTTTTTTCCCCCAACCCGAGGTGAGCGAAGACCCGCCTCTACCCGTCTCTGAATGGCATTTTTTTTTTAAATACCAATTACCCCCCACCTTCCTCGTGCCTAAACCGCACCAGTCAAGCGAATCAGAGGCACAATAGGGCGGGTCTTCGCTCACCTCCTGTGGAAGGTTAGAAATGTGCTTGCCTTAACAGTCACAACATTGTAAATGTTGGAGTGTAATCTTAACAATAAATACACAAGCTCTGTATTATGTTTACCTGATCTTGTGCCCATGTCTAAATCGAGCTTTAAGACAAGTTGAGGTTACTTACTTCTACATCCTTTTGTACCAGTTAATGCTAGCTACCATGGTGTAGTTAGAGGTTACAACTGAATTAGGCCACATTACTACCAAACAATATCGCCAAATTAGATGTCAACAGAAAGAGAGATCACAAGCTGCCCTCTACACATCAACATTAAGCACTGTGATAAAAACTGAGCTAGACCATAAAGTCATGATAAAAAACCGTACCATTCTTTAATTCAGTATAAAAAGGTGCCACACAGGCCTCAAGGTCACAAGTGAGACTGTTTACACAGGAACAGAATATGGGATTTTTACCCTTTCAATAGCATAGATAGATACACAGACAGACTGGAGGTCAAACAGAAGAATGTATTCATATCTTCAACCCTTCAAAATCTGATCTTTGTGCCTGTGTAAATCCAACCAAAAACCCAACATCACAGCTATTCCCAGGGGAAAAGAGCACATCATTTTAATGAGATTTACATTGTGATGACTACTTTAAATTTCAAAGAAAAAACAATTATATAGTTCCAGAGGATTTTAATACTATAAGATTATCAATAATAATAATAATAATAATAATAACATGAGAGATGAAGAACACAGTAATACATGACTTGTAATTGCTCCCATTTTCAGGGGAATTGCAACAGTACATTCTTTCATTCAACTTCAACTGCAACCAGATGCAGAAGAACTCAACGAGAGCCTCCATCGCCCTTTACAGGAAGGTGAGGTGAAGTTGCAATGTTAAAGGGGATATCATGATGTTGTCAGTATTCTTTTGTTTTTCATATTTGGTATTCACACTTCAATATTCCCATGGTTTAGTGTGTTTCTTGCTGGCTCCTGATTGACGCAGCACTGACTGAAGCTGGGATTTTCCAGTGATGGAGCAGCTTGTGCAATAAGTATGTTATCCTGCTGCTCTGTGACTATGCTCCTCTCTTGATGCTGACTGGCATGTGGTGGGATTTGTGTTCTACAATTTACTGATTTGACGTAACAATGAAGACTGCTGTAAAAGCAGTTTGTATTAAATTTGGGGTTCTATAAATAAAAGTGTCCTTGATGCAAAAACAACATGCCAAACTTTAAAATGTCAGGATATCCATTAAATGACCACAGGCAATCTTTCTCAAAGTAAAACCTTCCGTTTCCTTTTAAAAAACAAATAATGTATAGGTCATGGTCTCAGATTAATAACAATGACATTACAGTTCGATGCAAGTTACCAAAGATTACTTATGATCCCATACTATAATTTACAGTGTGTTGTGACTTTAGAAAAAGGACGGAAAAGAAACGTTTTCAGCATTTTCTTTTTTTGTATCTTTGATGTTTTTTTCTTTACATGGCATACTTTTGGGTCCATTCTTTTGCTAGTTTGTTGTATCTGAGGAGAGAAAAGAAGAGAGTCACCTGATGTATATATTGACATTAGTGGAGAGTAAAGTATCACCTGAGCCTGCATGTACACTCACTTGTCTTTGTCGTTCTTGTAGATGTGCGCTATGTCTGGAACTAAGGGATCGTCTGGGTTTGGATCACAAAGCAACGAACATATGGACAATAAAACTGGAATGAAGAGAATTTTTAAAAATGTAATTAGTTAACCTGTAGATTAATGAGGTTTAGCTTACTTTAGCTTACTTTAGCTTACTTTAGCTTACTTTAGCTTACTTTAGGTTACTTTAGGTTACTTTAGGTTACTTACTTTAGGTTTTGTATAGAAACCTAAAGCAAGGCAATTTGAAGTGCTTGGCATGAAACATAAAAGGCTTTAAGAAAAACACTAAAAAACTTCAAACTACAAACTACAGCAAACACTGGGTCTATTCAAACAACAAAGAGAACATTCAAAACTGACAAATGACCAAAATAGGATCAATGGGATCGTGGGGATGTTGTTGTGTTGTGGGGTTTTAGTGACATTTGATGCAGTGATAGCAACAGGAGACGGTCCTTACCTTTAGACACTGTTAGTGCTGGAGACCACTGTGACCGTAGAATGTCCAAACAGATACTGCCATTGCTGTTAATATTTGGGTGATAAATCTTTGTTGTAAATGCTACCTGTAAAAACACACACACACACACACACACACACACACACACACACACACACACATTTTATTAATAACAGTTTGTATGAGTAGAGAAAAGTATCTGTGTTTCAGCACATTCAATTTCAAATAAAATAATGGATACTACATTAAACTGCCAGGTCTTTCATTTCACAGCTTTCATTTGAGGAGGCTTATAACTTTTTAACACTTATTGCCCAGATTGCTAGGATTTAAAAAAAATATAAGTTTGAGGAAAGCCACTGTGCACTTGTTCCTGGCCTCTGTGTCAACCATTACAGTACTGTGATAAATTCTACAGTATGATGGGACAAAGCTTTCAGTAACCTCACCAGCTCTTACCTTTGGTGGCTTGAATGGGTAGTCGGTGGGGAAGTGGATTGTGAGAAAGAAAACTCCTCCTTGGTAAGGACTATCACCCTGACATAAAGACACGTGAGACATCTCTATTAGTAAAACGTTTCCCAGCCACCTTAACAGCAAGGTAGAATATGTAGACTAACACACAACCAGAGTAGAGCAGGATGCACAAGGAATGGGAGAAACAATTACATATCCTACAAGTAACAGGTGTCACAAGTTGCCATTCATGTTTTGATTGGTCGCTGAGCTTCAAGAGGGTGGGTTTACAGAATCTCGTGTTAGCACCTGCAGAAAGCCAAGTCTTCTTGGTTATAAGTGTACAGTGTATGTTGTGGTCTGTTAGACTGTGTTCCATATATGTATAAAGGATTATTATCAGGAGTTCAGGATTTTGGTTTTACATCCAATTAAGGTGGTTTAGACAAGCTTGAATAAACTCGTCATATTTGTTGTCTTGTTGGACTTTTTCTTTTTTTCAGTCACCATGTTCTGAGATCTCAGCAATTAATGTGGTGAGACCCCAGATGGTTTTCCTTTAATATTCAACTGTAAAATGTCGCTCATTATTGGTATCTATAAATATACTAAAAGTATTGTAAAAAGAAAAATCAAAGTGGCCAGATTTTCTTTTACCTAGTAAAAAATTATAATGGAGCAGCAAAATAATCCTGTTGAACTGTGAACATGTTACCATGTGCTTGTTGTTACTCATTACTTATGTCATGATTCTGTAGGAACAATGACTCAATTCTTCCACTGAGCCAACTGATCAATACGTAGCCTGTTACACGTTTTAATCTGAATGTCTGAAATGCCTCTACTCCCAGATCGCTGTGACATAGGTAACCATGGTGAGCAGTTCCAGTTAAACGTGAGCCAGCTATGTGATTAATTAATTTGCTTATTTGAGTTTGTGATATAGTTCCCATAAGAATATGTTTCGATATCTCAACAATGAATACCAACAACAGTGTTTTCCTTATAGAGAATGTGGTGTTAGTTGTTTGGTTTCCACTCATGATGCCTAGTACACTAGGCAAAGCTTAAAGTCAATTCAATTACTTGATCCTATGCAACGCTTTGCATTACACAATTAATTTCAGAAACACTGACATACTGCGTTGTGTAAAATAACAGCTGGAAAAAGTAAGGAGTTCTAACACTTTAGACCAGTAGTGTGTGTAAAACTATGGTACACAATTTAAGTCCATTTAACTACTAAGTCCACCACAGGAGTCTTTATGAGAGAACTGAAAGGCTTAAATGATGGCATGATACTCACTGGACCCATTATGGTCGCCTGCCAATGAAACACTAGAAGCAATTAAGGGAGAAAGAGAGAAACACAAAAGAATGTAAGGTGCACATGTCACAGACACAATGTTCATCAGTTATCATCCATCCATAACAACACACCTTGTGTAGAGAATCTCATGCCTCTGCCCAGATTGCTCTATGTTTGGAACAGGTGAAGTATCCAGCTGATAACTGACTGCAGGATCTTCCTCACTGAACCTCTATGTCAGAACTGCTGTGTTGGATGAACGGGAGATAAACTCAGTTCTGGGACTGCGATGTATTCCCAGTTCTGGCCCCATTAACCTTTTCAAAATAAGTTGTGATATAAAATTAGCTCATAATTAGGCAAAGCTTTGAAATCTGGACTGGGATCCTCCAACCCCTCCTTCTCCTGCAACTATACTTGTTCCTCTTATCAAAATAGATGAAAATAACAAACCAATCATCTTGTTCATAGTGTTGTTTCTATTTCTAGGATGCAGCATAAACCAACAATTGCCTTAACTGTTGGTTTTCCACAAACCAGTTGAAACAGTGTCATAAATGCTGTTACCACACCATGGGTGTGGTAACAGCTGGGCACAAGGAAGCTGCCACTTTCAAATATACTATCGTGACATGACATATGTGTGTGTGAACTCACAGTCATCCCCCACTGGTCCAGCAGAGCACTGTGCTGGAGGGTCTCTCTGCAGGTCCTGCAGCTCCTGCTCAACACAGCAGAAATACTGAAGTTAGTTATTTAGCTTAATAGGTACTGGCCAAATGTTAACACTCATTTTTATCTTTAAATCAAACTTTGTGGGCTCTACTGTGATGTTGTCCCGTTTTACCTGATGATGATCGATCAAGTTTGGGTTTCTCTAAGTGACACTCCTAGCTATAGTGACTAATGCTGACATTATACACACAGTTTTGTTTCTGTATTTCAATACTCCGTTTTGTGTACACAACATGAGTTTGTCCACAAACAAATGCATCAGATACCAGCAAGAGAAAAGAAAAAAAAGATCTTAATCAAAGTCAGCTAACTTTGTTTGGTGCTTTGAAAGTTGGTGCATCTCAAATGCATTACTTAATGTTTTCTTAAGTGAAAACATTAAGTAATGCATTTGAGATGTTGTACATAAAAGAAAACAAATAAAAGAAAGAAAAAATGTGTTTGAAGAAAAACCGGTTCAGCAAAGCAAGGCACTGGTACATGATGTTGATGGTGTCAAAATGATTCAAATAATATCCAAAACAATCCTAATCCTTTGCCAGGAAATCGTTCAGTTTTTGGATCCATTGTTGATATTGCCAAAAAAATGCCACCATTTACAAAGCATGACAAATATGGCAGGGGACTATAACACTGTAAGTAAAAAAGTTAACTTAAAAGCTCATGTTAATTAGTTATAGGATGTATAGTGATTTCAGCGTGGTGGCTAAAAATTGTCTGGCTACACAGGGATACTGACCTTCATTAGTTTTCACAGTGCCTCTTCACTAATTAAGAGATGTTATAGAATGTTTTAGTAGCTAATAACTTGTCCCTGGAGGCCTGCACTTTCCCTCAGCCCTCCTCTCCTCCAGTGTCTGCATCAGGGTACTTCCTGGTTGGAAAGGAGTGGCACGAGGGAGAGGAAGAGCTTTCAAGATCTTCAGTGGGAGCTACACCCATGTTATGCTGTCATGACGTTAGCTAAGTTACATGAGTGTGTGTTATTGCATCATAACAGTACATTTCATATTTTCCCATGCTAATTGTGGACTTCATGAGGACTTGTGGTTGTTTCTTTCCCCTAACGCTTTCGTGATGTCTGTCCACTTTTAATGATCTATTAAGGCAGCTACCCCTACCAGCACAAGCTAAATGGCAGGAGTATGATAGCAAAAATTATAAAAGACAGCATCTAGTAATGAATGGCACTGTCAAGTGGAAACTTCCCTGGTCAATGTGGTACTCCACCGCCATGAGGACACGTACAAGTACAAGGGGGTTGTTGTTTGGTTACTTAGAGAGAACTCGTAGAGTGACAGCTTTGAAAACAGTAACAGACTGACGTGGTGGAAGCCAAACAGGGTAGTTACTAAGCTAACCTGGCTATTTGTTAGCGAGCTAGGACGAAACTTTGAAGTTGTCGCTGTGTATGTTCTGGGAGGTGTCAGCCAAAAGCATATTTCCAGAAACGTTACAAAGTTCGCCAGAAGTTGTTTGGCTGCGGGGACACCGTTGAAATCTATGTTAATAAACATTTTTGAGGAAAAGAACTCCAGCGTTAGCCTCTGCTGGGCCGGTTAGCAACCATTAGCTAGCAAACAAAGCTAGCTAGTCAAACTTACCTTCTGTATTCTTTTCAGTGCCATCCTGACTGGTGCTGTTCGCTTCCCGGCTCACTTCGACTCAGTCTTTATTTTTCAATTTCAATATTATTGCTGGCGAAATCAATGGCTATAGTTTATTCCCTGAGTACTTCCACAGCCAGGGATGTGTTTGTGTTTTAATAGAACCTCCTTTGTTTCCGCTTTCTTCTGTTTACGGTTGCTCCTCCGAAGTGGATCATGGGAGACGTAGTAGAGTGTACCGGGGCATACACAAATGGGAATGACAAATAGTCTTCCATTGCTATTATTTCTTATATTTCTCTCTAAGTTTATTAGTTATTGTGGACCTCTTCCATGCTTTTCCCAGGTTCTTTCCCCAATATTCCTATGACCATCTTGTATCCAAGGTTAAGGCGTTTCATTCTGAAGTAGTAATAGATGACACTTTATGAAGGGTTTCATTGAGAATATACTACCAATGGCAGACTCTTGAAACTTTCTTCAATAGTGAAAATCCATCACAGTTAGCATCAAGTCTGCATTAAGTTTTGTCAACATTGCTGCTAAAGTTTAGCTGCAGATTGATTTAAAAAGTCTGCAGTGATTTACTCTGCAAAGATACTGCCACTTTTACTAAATAAATAAATAATGAACTGATTGATGAGTTTCCAAAATTACTGGAAATCGATGGCTGTCCATGATCTGCAGTTAAGAAGCTGGAATCTGGAAAACACTGATAGTGTGCCATTTTGCTTGTCTTCCAACAGGTGGTGCTGTTTATGATGATAAACATGAGAACAGCAGTCTATCACATTCACAGAACTTGACCTGAGGACACCCACACAGACACAGGGAGACCACTAAAATGGAGAAAAGACCAGAGCTTGTGAGGGACTGAACTACACTATTGTTATTACTAGCTAATGTTTGCAACATCAGACACTTCCTGGTGGGTGTGTTCGGGGGAAGTGTCGAAAAATAGTTGAGTGACACGATTCATTCTTGACCATGGGCCAACGAACATGTTCATCAGGCCATAGCTATAATTTAACTTCCATACTTCTAAGTGAGCCAACTCATTTGCTGATGAAGACCGTGGGATATAATCGAAAGCTCCAGAAAAAATTAGCCTCCATTAAAATGACTTTTCTGTATTGGTATTTTAATAAGTCATTGGTCCTCAAAGTCATTTAACATGGAAAATCCAATGAATGAAGATCTCCAGCATGACAAAACAAGATTAATGAAAAAAATTAATTAATGTTACTTTACACAGAATCAGGCGAAGGCAAATGCTGTCTTTAAAAATACTTTTATTTTTCAAAACCTGGAACCTATGGATACAATATATGTATAGATTTACTGTAAGAATACATTGTAAGAAGTGGGTATCTAAAAATGACTCAGTTTCAGCAATATGCTGGAATTAAGTTCTGCTTATTTAAAAGTGAATTCACCAGTCACTTCTCATACTTTGTAAATACCTCAGAGACCTTTATAATGAAATGAAATTATTAATTATAAATTCATAATTAAATTAAATCTCCTAACAGTTAAATTTTGTCTCATCTTCTCAGCTCTTAGTGGCCAGTACCCTGTTGGACATGAAATGCCTGTCTCCATCATGATACAGGTCGGTGGACTGACAAAACGCACACTCATGTAACTTGTAACATACATAGGACGTGGAGGTCTGGGCGTCTACGCTGAACTTATACAACACAGGCGGAAATCGTGTGCTAAATCAGAACAGTGATCCTGCCATTTGTACATTATGTAAGACAAATGTAGGCCTACAGCATAAACACTCTCATTATGTTGTTATGAGCGAGTGAACAGTCTGAGAAGCACCTCATTTCACTGTAAACAGAGCTGCAATCTGTTTACTGTTCCCAGTATTTGTGTTTATGGGACTTTAGGCCAATTAGAGTGATAGCATGAACTTTCCAACAGATAAGTGTAATTGTCAGTGCAGTTAGGGGCGGGAGACTGTAAATCTGAGTATGACAGAGACTTTCTCAAGGGGGGGTAAATCAATGTCAGACCCTTAATTAATCTGTGTCACATGCATTCATGTCTCACATTTTTATCAGGGAGAAACATCTAACATCCTACTGTTAAATATGATTAAATATGATCAGTGATTCTAACTGATTTATTACTGGTGGGTCACATCGCGGTTAAATACGCAGTCCAATAAATTGTCTAAAGCAAAGACAATCCAGAGGCAGACAGCTGAGAAGATTTAAATCCTGTCTCCCACAAATGATGGTCATATACAAGTATTTTGGACTTGTTCCAATTCAGAAAGTAACGTGATATTCAGATGATCACTGGAGACCTTTTGACAGCTGGACTGTGTTGTGTGTGACTGCGCATTAACACTATAGAATGCAACAAGTGTATGGATAGATGGCACAGACTTTCAATTAGTGTAATATTATAATTATACTCATTCTCCGGCTGATATAAGAGAAAAAAACTCACTGCTGAGCAGCTACAACAAAACTTATGTTACTCTATGAGCAAAATAAAGTGATAAAAGAAAAACATGGGTTAAGTCAAAAGGTATACATGCAATACTGATAACAGAGAAGTACTACAGCAACATTTTAATTACAGTGATGTTAAAAAGCACACGAGAATTCAAGTACGTGTCATATTTCTGGCCAAGGCTCCAGGATTCTTCCCCTTTTCCTTGTGTTATCTTTCTCCCTCTCTGTCTGTGTTTGTCTGTCTCTGGGCGTGGTCCTCATCTCTACACCTCATCTCCTCCTGCTGATTGCATCAACCAGCACTCCCGCTCCTCATCATCTCATGCTCCAGGATCATTTCTACCTCTCTGCCTGTTGCAAACCTGTCCTCGTCCTCGGATTCTTTGCTCCACCATTCATCGCCTGCCGGCCTCTCACTCGTCTGTCTTGCTTGGTCTCCCTCCTACAGACTCACTGCCCACATCTCATTCATCTTCCTGCCTTCACCTTACCAGCTGCACCATAATTCTATTTACAATATAATCAGTTCAACATGGTCTCAGGAGTCTGTGTTCTGCCTTTGGTGTCCTCAGACACAGTTGTTGGTTGTAACAGTACTGTATTGTACTGTGGAGTCAATTAATGCTGTCAGATATGTTCAATTCATGTCTCCTATGTTCATGAAGGATACATGAGCATAAGCTGCTATAGGGATATTATAGAATAATAGATATTATCAATAATAGTTCTTATCTTGATAATGACAGAATTATTATCAAGAGCCTGAAATTATAAAGTAAGTGAACTAATGCTCTGGAGTTCAACTTTACTATCTTGTCTTATTGTTGGTATGTTTTTCAACCCACAGGAACAGCAGTGTGTCTTTGCTGGGGACGTGTTGTTCCTTGCTGATGCACAAATGTCTTATGTCTTTTGATATTTCACAGCCACTCGAGGTTCAGTGTCCCATAGATGATCCAGTGCCTACTGGAGCCACACCGCAGTGAATTTCTATTTATTTTTTCTCTTTTAAACCTTTTGAGGTTCACTACCTTTGCAACAAATCCAACTACCCACAGGCATCCCACTTTATCCTGAGTAGATATTTTGATATACCATAGACAGAAATGCACAGGTATGACTGATAACTTTAGTTAATATGCATTGTATAATGCATTCTGTGTCACTGGAATGACTTATTATTAATGCTACACCTGTGTTTCTGCTGCTATGAGAAGCCAAAATGTTCACCATAGTTAGTTATGTCTGTGCAAGTTCTCATTCATCCAGGTCATCGTATCCTAAGGGTTGATTGAAGTCCTTCAAGGGTTCCACTCCAATCCTTTGGTTCAGATACGTGGATAACACCTGGGTGTATACATAGGGGAGACTAAACAGCAGCTCCACAAATGCATGGCCCAGCATAGACAAGCTAACTCCTCCGGTCAAAACTTAGCTGTTCACCTGTATCTCAAGGAGAAAGGACACTCCTTTGAAGACAGTGATGTCCACATTTTGGACTGTGAACATAGATGCTTTGAAGATGTGAACATAGATGGGGGTCTAGAACACCTGCTGTCACCCACCTATAACACAGTTTTGAGATCCCTCCCCAAACAACTAACCCATTCACATTTGGGCTCATGTGACCCCAACGACTCACATGATGCTTAGTTTCTACGATCAACCTAAGTACCCTCAGGTGCTAACAATTCCACTTGAGGCAGCCCAGCAGGCGCCACCCAAGGTGTGAACATTCCACCAAGTGGTTTCTATTGCTCCCAGAGGTCCCACCCACTAGGTGAGATAGGGATGAGTTTAAATGTTTGGACTCTCTAACCAGTCTCTAGAACTGAAGAAGCTTCTCGGATGAGAGGTGAAACGTCTTCAAGCTTCAAACAAGAAGTCCAGTTGCCTTCAATCAACCCTTAGGATGCATAGTTAGTTAGTTATAACATAACTAACTATGGTGTCGTAACATATCTAACTATTATGTCATCCAGAGGTACTCATGAGAAATGAAGGAAATATAGGAAACAAAGGAGGAAGGAAACATTAAATTCATTTTCAGTCTCACCTAAATCACATAACAAACAAAACATTATTTCTTCAGGGGGAGCAGTTTATATCGCATTTATATCTGATGTTTGGAGGTTCCTATCCAATATATGTGTTTTATATATGTTTAATGATGGTCTTATACCACTGGGAATAATAGTGAAGGACATGTAGATATCTTAGAGCCACTGCTGTTATACCATCCTTTATTATACCATCCTCATTTGTGTTTTTATGAATTGTCGTGTTGCTCCTCATTCCTCACCTGTCTTTGAACCTTGTGCTGCTCTTAATGTGAATTATTATTTAATTACACGGGGTAATATTTGAAGTAACTTCTGGCCTTTTTGTATTTATTTATTCACATGTGAAGTATATTTAACAGTGAGTAGAAACTAAAAAGGGGCCCAATGGATCTGAACACCTGTTTCACACATAAACGCACTGATATCCAATGAAAACCAAGTCAGCGCTGCTGCCGCAAATAGTTTGAAAAGGTATGCTTTGCGACAGTAATGGCAAATGTCGTAAACGTGTGGGAAGCCTTGGGCGTTGTTCGTTACGTAGAGAAGTAGCCGCCTACACTGACCTGGATATCTGTGGCTGAGGAGGACTCCGCCGACCTCTTTTAATATCATGGATTTTAGGACCACCATACGTCGCCTTTGTGCTCCTCTTCAACGGACAGGCCTCCGTCTTGAAGGCGGTTACACGGCAAGTGTCATGTCTCTCCTGTCTGCTGAATGGTGACGCGCGGAAGGACTGGTTTAGCAGCCTTAATGGACAGTATCGATAAGTTATCAATAAAAATCTGGAGTGAGAAGCCTCTGTGTGCAGTTTCGGGGTTTTTGTTGTCTCCGTTCGCCCCGCCTGCTTCTCTGGGTGCTGGCTGAAACTGGATTTCACTCTTGACTTCGTCGTGAACATCAACATTACTGAGACACAACAGTATTTACTTCTCGAGCGAGGAAGTGAGGCTTGTCAAGCTAGCATAACTTGACCAAGATAAGACCGGAGGTTGGGCGATTTTGCCTGAATAATAAAGGCGCCAAATGCATTACATTTGACTTTGAATAAAGGTTTGGGGTTGGACGGAACAGTGAAACGAAAAGAACAAAACGACGGCGGACTCTTTTATTATTAACGGAGTATAACGTCTCTGTTGCTACGCTGCATTATCTATACATCTCCAGTTCGTTTTATTTTGGAAGCTGCGAACGGAAATAGTTTTCGCTTCTGCTGAGACTGGAGGGAAGGGGGATGTGGCCAGGATGTATTTATGCTGCTGCTCAAGAAATGAAAATCATTGAATCGGTGCTGCTTCGGGAGCCCTGCTTCACCACCGGGCACAGCGGGGGTAACGACAGTGCTGCCCTCCGTCAGAGTGGTTGTTGTCGGTGGTCGAAAACAGCGAACACGACCGAGGCTTCTGTGCTGGTTTCGTCTGGACTGGACCGTTTCCATGAAGGCTTCTCAACCTCACGCCCAAACAATTTGTTGATTTTGTGTGCGGGGCTGTATTCTGTGCTTATGTAATAACAGTATGTAAATCGATACAGTCACGGCGATTTTTTTTATTATTCATTTAATTATTTAGTTTTGGACAGAAAGCTTTGTTCTTTTTTTCTCTTTTTATTATATATTTTTTTTTATTTCTACAAATGTCAACAACTCACCATCAAGTGATGATGGAGTCCTCTCTAGCTCTCGGTAGACTGGAACTGACCCCCAGCTCAGCCGCTGTCGGGGTCAACCTGACCCCGCGTCTCTCCGGCGGCGGCCCTGCTAAAGAGAAGAGCGGCCACTGGCCTCTGGGGCCACCGGGTCAGGCTCATCTTAACGGCTGCGTCCCGCTGTCACATCAGGTGGCAGGGCACAAGTATGGAGTGGATAAAGTGGGTAAGTAAACTGGACAAGAGCTCCTTTATGTACCTGCAAATAAAACTTCAAACTCAAAATGTTATTAAGACCAGACAAATGAATGTGTCATTGCTCATCACGCCTACATGTGACTGAGGATATTATATGAATGGTTTGAGTTCACTGTAAAAGGTTGTGGGCAGATTAATTCATCTAGAGGTGAAAGATTAAATAGATTTTTTTTTTATGAAGTTCTGTTTTACTATTTATCTGTACCAGATGCAAGTTCACACATGGGTCCTTGCACTGATCAGACAGTGATCTGTGGTTCTAATTTGTGCTCATTGAGAATCCCTGCTCCCTGATCTCTCTCTCTCTATCTCTCTCTAGTCTTAGCTGTCACACACTCACACTCATGCACGCAGCACACCTGCCATTATCAAAGCCTCCGCTGTGCATTATTAGGTGAGGTGTTGAGCAGAATTGATTGTGCGTGATACAGTCAGCAGCTGGTGTTACAGTATAGTCTCAGATGGATGAGTCATTTCTGTTTAGTCCGTTAAGCTGAATTGCAGCTCCGTGGAAGACACATCTTTACGTTGAGGGACAGTCAGCCAGGATTCAGTCAAGACAGGCGTGTGTTTATGTTTTACCTGAGGCAGCAACGTGCACATTCTTACCAAAGGTCACACGATCAAATCAAGAAGTAGCTCGTTTCTTTTTCAGAGCTTTGTTAATTACTGTGGTATGAGGTCAGACACGTTGGCCTAGGATTCTGGCAACAGAGGGAGTCAGAGCAGGTCCGCCTTCAGCATGGTGCACAAACAGAATCAAAACACCATATCGCTTAACTTAGTTATTAGAAGTTTATCATTATCATGCAAGATAACTCAGAAATAACTGTAACGTACATGTGTCAGCTGTGAGACAGGTGTGTGTTGACCTTTTGTCATATTTCATGTTCCTCAGTAAAAACTGGGTGAGGTGCAATGAGCACACTGACTGTTCTCTACTGATATGACACTGGAAGACGCCTCGTTTTAGTGCTGTTTCTACACGTCCATCATTATTCATGATACATGAGCTCCAGTTTCAGGCTCAGCTAAGAATGTTCTTAGCTAGCCAGCTATTACAGTGTGAACACAAAATGGGGCAGAACTTAAAAGGCAGTAAAGTATTTTCTTTCCCCCTAGAGCTAACATTGTAAGTTAATTAATCAAATAGGTGATCAACAGAAAATAAATATTATATACAGTATATACACTTTATCTATCAAGAATAAATCACATTGTCTCAATTATTTCATGAGAAGAGGTAAAATATATTTTGTTTTCTATAAAGTAAACAATTGATAGATACAATAATAATTGATAGATTAATTAACAATGAAAACATTTTTTAGTTGGAGCCTTTTAGCCCATTTATTTTCAGAATTCCACTGGTTAACACATTTTATGGACGTTTTTTTGTTTGTTTGTTTTTGTTTTTGTTTGTTTGTCTTTTAAAGCTACTCTCTGTGTTTTTGCACAATGTTACTGTACATTTATTTGTCACATCATGGAAAATACATGACAGCTTTAAATGTGTGTGGACTCATATTATTTAGAAAGTAATGATAAAGGAATTAAGAACGTATTGATTTTATAAGCCATCAATAACGGAAACTAAATGTGTGCAGTGTGGCGAAGGCGTCCGTGTTGTGTCCACTTCCAAGTGGCAGTAGAGAGAAACATACAGTGAAGCAGTGATGAAGTATATTGGACAGTAGTGTGGAATGATCTTATCTTAGTCGCTCCTTGGGTTTTGTGGTGAATAATCATTAACACAGGCCACATGAGTTCAAAACTAGCTGCCAAGCATTGGCACAGTACTGAGACTCAACCAGCAGTCTCCTCTAGTCTCCACAGCAGTTGTAGAAGAAGCAGTGGAATCCTGTTCAGCTAATACTCCTGCTGACTGACAATGACCCTGCTCACTCCTCCCACTGTTCCCTGAGGGCTCCAGTCTGCTCCTCCACCATGGGCCTTTCTTAAAATCAGAGTTGGTGTATGGGCAGTTATGTGCTTCACTGGCTAAAACAGGTGCTTTCACGGATTATTTCAGTTTCTCTCATACAAGTGATCTGATGTAGTCATCTGTTTTCTAGATGATGTATTGTTATTTAATTTTTTTTACACTCCTGTATATTGATAACATTATCAGCTGGGCTATAATAGCTAATGTAATTTGTCAAGAATAGACAGGCTTTGAGTGTTAGCTCTGGGTTATGAATCATGATTGCTCTTTTGGGTTGTAACGCTGCATAGGTACTGTCACTGGGTTATCAGCTGGCTTAGTTAACTCATCAATAGTTAATAAACTGTTTGAGACTGTGTTCACATGAAGCATTTAGCATGATAGCAGCATGATTGTGGTCATACCTTTGTTATTTGATTGGATCCTCACAACTAGGGTTACTAGGTTAGCCGTGTGCCTTGGGTCGCCAAGGCGATTTACCCTGGGTAACGGTGAGGCAGCTTTGTTATAGGTTAAACCCACAGATAGCGGGGTTTAACTGATCTTGCTGTGGGATACAGGCCCCTCATTACTGTAAAGAGTTCAGTTTTAGCACAAAAGAAAAGAATGCTTACATATTTGTTTTTGATAAGAAAGAAGAAGGGATTATGAAACTCACTTTGACAACTGTCAGGAAACGTGAACTTTTTCATGCAAATTTGAGTTATTTTCCATAAGAGCTCTGTCGGTGTGTGTGTTTGTGTGTGCTGCGATCATAAGGTAGTTCCAGTGTCTGATGCAAGACAGAAAAGCAAAGGTGAAAGTCCGGCTGTGTTATTCAGCAGCAGACCTCCCCTGTCAGCTGCTCCGTGTTGGTTCTTCATGTTAAAGGCAGGGCAGCACTCAAACACTTCAAACTGAGGGCTAGAACCTTCAGTCTGATTGCCATTCAGTTCTGTGTTATATTATAAAAAAGGGAGGGGGGGGTTTGGTCACTATGGTTTTAGAGATATGTGGTAGAAAACCAGGACTGATACTTAAACTACAGTTTAATTATCTTACGTTACACCAATATACTAGATATAATACGTCTTCCTTTTTTTCTTTTGACTTCCACTTTTCTCATTCTGTCTCTCTTTCACACCATCTTTCTATGAAGTTCAGTGTCTAAGGTCATCTGACTGTGTGTGTTGGTGTGTTAGTAAGTCATTTGGTCTCTTACACAAAAGACACATCTCTGACCCACAGCTTAATCAGGCTGCACTGACACACTGGTGATCTGATATTTTCACAGAGTGACAGACTCTGTGGTTGGCTGGTCAGCAGACTGATGGATTGACCGCATGTACTTGCATGTATATGATGCTCATATGACATCAACACGCAGTCTCCTCTGTCTCATAGTGAAACTCAACTCCTTTGAAAGCTGTTCAGATCACATAAATCTGCTTTCCTGTGAACTACATCTACAACACATCTGTTTGTCCATACAGCACACTCATAAGTTTTGGTAGCAATTCAAGTGAATCAATAAACAGTAGTATTGGAAAGTTATTAATTCCATACAGAGCCTTCTTAAATATTCAGTATTCTTATATGTTTAAAGAAACAGAAGTAGAACCTGATCAACCTATCATCAGCTGATATTATCTGACGAGCAAATGACAAGTTCAACATCATACTTCATTCAGTCATTTCAGCTGTAAATTCTATAACATTTCCTCAAGATCAAAGTATAAAAGTGACACAGAGTCAGACAAAACATAAAACCATCATGGATGGTGGATGTATGGTGCGTCAGAACCTTAGTGCAAGAGAAGGTCTGAATAGGTTCAGATCAGTTACTGATATTTCTTAAATGAAACATTTAGAAATATGTCAAAGATACGTTTGAGGTCGTGAAGAATAAATTATTATACAGTTGAACCAACTTCGTTTCAGCTGAACACTATAATGTTCATGGAGGATTTCTTATATAAACATGGAAATAAAGGACCATTCTGCATAATTAGAACTTTAACTTTTAATATGCAAGTATATTTTTCTAATAATTCTCAAATTCTCAATCTCAAATTTTAACTGTGTGATGTGTTTTTGTACATCTTTAGATTTTTTATTTTTATATCTATATTTTTGAATTTTTATATAAGCCTCTAAACCAGTATGAAAACGTAAGGTAGCCAGGATAGTGACTGTCTGCACAGGAGGCCTTTCGGCTGTGTTCAGCTGTGTGTCTCGGACACGTTGGGCGGAGCAGATGCGCTTCTATTTTAATCAATCCAGCTGTCTACGCAGGTCTCGAAACAGATTTCACTTGTGCTGTGAGCATGTAACCGCAACTAAAGTGTCTACTTTTATGCTTCAAGTCTATGTTCCTCCATTGTACATGCGCAAGTACTCCGATTGTGTACTGGGCTGAGTGCTGTCAAAGGACAGTGACCCACACTCAACCCAGGTAATGTTGCACATGGTGCAGATAAGTAGTTACACACAAAGCAGGTTTTAATCTTTTGCTGTCTATAGAAGAAGTGGGACAGTAGCTGCAGAGTGAAGGGATGACACTGCCTCCTGTTTCATCTCAGGATCGAGATGCACGACCTCACAGACACAGGACAGATGTCCACCCCCCTGCCCACCCCTTTGTGTGCTGGTTATTTTTACATGTGTTTGTAGGTTTTGTGTGTTTGTGCATCTTTGCATTCTTTGAAGAATCTAGTGATCAGCCAAAGAGCAGACTAATCCTCTCCACTGCGTGTCCATTCAGTCTGTCTGTAATCAGCTGTGGTCAGCATGCGATGATGTAACGGGAGACTCATCAGCTTTCTTTCTACACTGGAAGTAGGACATGCAAAGGGAGCCAAACCATTCCCCTACTCCAAATATAACTTTATGCTAAAACACAAAGCAAATCAGTGATGAGCAAATTGGTTTAGTCTAATTGGTGACTTACAATAATGATCAAAGCAGTGTTCAGGTAATGGTCAGATTATGGCTGAGGCTCAGATAATAGAATGTGGTGTTTGCCTGCTCAAACATAACAGCTTGTGTTCATAATAAAAATCACAAAAGCAGATATGTGATACAGGCTCTATTCATCATCCCAGAATCCTTCAGGAACCATGCTTAAAGCTAAGGAAGGAAACTTGGCTCGGCTGTTTATAATGATTCTAGTCATTCGAGGTCAACGTCCAGTGTTGACACTAATACAACTGATTCATCTAATTTCATAGGGGCTATATACACTGCCTGTTTGTATCTGGTTTCACTCTGTAACACACAGCTACAAGTGCATGATACGACAAAAGCAGCTAATGACTATGAGGTTAGTAGTCAGTATCTTTTTGTCCTGTAAAGATGAACACTTGATTTATTCTGCCAAAATCAGTTTTGAAACGCCGAATTTTCCCTGTTCCCAAACAACATAAGGTTGCAAGGAACTTGTTGATTAATCTCCCACAAAGAGATTAATAACTATTAGTCAAAACTGTGTGTTGTCTCTGCCTTACTCCTGCCTCACTTCTGCTGAAGCTGTGTTCACACTAGCCCTGAAACTAATGATTACATTCATTATCGATTAATCAGTCAAGATTAATGAGTCTAATTATTTAGTTTGAACAACAGCCCAAACCCCAAAGATACTCAGTTTACAATAATGTAAATGCTTTGCTTTTCAGTGGCATCTCTGTGTTTGTTGCAGGTATCTTGCAGCATCCAGATGGAACAGTCCTGAAGCAGCTTCAGCCTCCACCAAGAGGTCCACGAGAGATGGAGTTCTACAGCAAGGTAACACCTTCATAATGCATTCACGACCTTTCTCCTCTCCCACGTGAACAAACAGAAGGGGGGATTTTAAATATCAAAAGCAGTGTTTACATAATTCATTTGAAACGCGACTCAGAATTGAAGTGAAAATCAAATCATTACTGCAGCTGACTGACTAATAAAAAGAGCTTTAAATATAATCTAATGCCACATTTTGTTTGTCAGATAACTAATCAGGTAATCGTTTTACTACTTACCCGACTTCTAATTAAAGATAGATGCATGAACAAGGTTGTAAAATAAGCAATGTCTAAAGTCTAAAGTCCTCCACATGGTGAGGAGCTGCCCAAACAAGTAAGAAACCAGATTGTGGGTCTTCATGAAGATGGAAGAGGAGGAGCATCAGTACATGGACCAGACCAGGATCACCACAGTGTCACAGAGAGTGTGCTGATGTGGAGCTGCAGCAGAGCTAAAGGTGTAGGAGAGATGATGTTTACAGATGGTGCTGTGAGGACAGGTCTGTATCCAAATACTGAGTGAGAAGACGAGTCCCAGTCTCAGGGAGCAGGAGAGGAATTTTCCAATGATGACAACGATCCTGAACACACTGAAGAAAATTACACAGGAGATTTTAAAGAAGAACAAAGTGAAAACTGTGACCTCTGACCTGAATCCAATAGAAAATCCTTTGGAGCATTTTAAAGTGGGAGGTAGAGGAAAAGAATCATGAAGAAGAAGAAGAATCAGAACATCTTTCCACAGATTAGTATTAGACTGCTGTCATCCATGAACAGGAAGATCAGATCTGCCATCAAAAATAAAGGCGGACATATAAAATATTAACAAAATAAAAGACTGGAATCTCACTAATGAAGGGTGGACTGACTTTTGCCGTGGATGGTTCTTTAATATGAACCTTTGATTATAGTTTAATTAGTCAAACATTTCTCTTTTTTTTTAACTGGCTTCATTCTCTTGGCCTTTGGCAGATGTTTTTGTTTTAAATAGACAGGATTTGTTATTACTAAACACCTTTAGTTGTATACTCTAGTAATAAAGAAAAAACTGGATATGGTCCAGGATCCTGTGACCTCGGCAGAATAATATCTTAACAATTAGAGCAGATACCAGACATTTAAACGCGTCTGTCTAATCACACAGAGGAACACGGGTCTGTTGCTTCAGAGCCTCAGTGTTTGCCTAAGAGCTTAGCAGTGCTGTCAGTCTCAGCAACTCTCATACAAACAGGAATGAGTCATGGCATCACGTCCGTCAGACTCTTGACTAAACCAGTCGAACTCAGTCCCAGCAACACACACACACACACACACACAGACAACACAGTGACCCGGCTTCCTGCACATGGCTGGAAGTCTGGTTACAGCTGGAAGAACAATATGGGTCATGATACGGTAAAACTGTCTTTGCTGAACCTTTACTAGTAATTATAGTACACATACTGTGTTAGTGATGAAATCATTTGTTGATTCATTGATTAGTTGATCAACAGAAAACCAACCAGCCACAGCTCTGATAGCTGATACTTGAAAGTAGAAGTTGTGGAGTTTCTGGTTCTGGCTTCTCCAGCATGAGAAGGATGAAGCCTGGTTCCAGACCACCATCCAAAGACTAACCATTAGTTAGCTGCAGCCCTACACCAGATATACAGTATCTACCGCTATGAGCAGTGTAGCATGATGATGTATATGTTGTATCTCACAGGTGTATGCAGAGGACTGCTGTGATCCATGTCTCCTGGAGCTCCAGAACCACCTTCCCAAGTACTATGGCACCTGGTCCTCTCCGGACAGCCCCAATGGTAAGAGACTGTGTGAAGCTAGTTTGACCTAGTTTAGCCTTTCTGTCCTGACATTTCTTATGATCTACAGTAAGCTAACATCGACTCTGCTGCTAATGTCTCTGACCCAGAGTTGTAAATGATTTGCATTCTTCTGAATGTTATTTCGGGATATA
>JBBMJY010000014.1:692525-712515 GCA_037833715.1 Toxotes lorentzi
CAGCCAGCCAGCCAGCCAGCCAGCCAGCCAGCCAGCCAGCCAGCCAGCCAGCCAGTCAGTCAGCCAGTCAGCCAGCCAGCCAGTGAGGGACAGCTGAGGGACGACAGGTCCATCCCAGTGGTCACTGATCACTCCCTCTCTTACAGCACAGCCAGTCAAACTGAAGCTGTCCACACTGTTTTACATGAGTCCACATGTTGTTCACTGGTTTCTGATCCACATTAAACCTCTGCCTTTACTGTTTTACACTCATGTTTAAGAGCAGACTGATTTGAAATCAGTGAATTACACATACAGAAAGACAGTCAGTGTGGAGCCAGGAGGTGGACACTGGAATAATTACAGGCTTTTATAGATTACATTTATGTAATGATAAAATATATCATTGATAAAATATATCATTATATCAATTAGTGAAACGATCAATTTTAAAAACAACTATTCCAAACAGATGAATATCATTTGCATTTAAGTTAAGAGGTTTCAAATACATTTATTATGCAAATCAATATATATAAAGGATAAAAGAGCCATTTATGAATTGGCTGTAATTAAACACAGTATATAATTATTCCTGTGCACACTCCGGGCTCACTGGGATGGATCATTTAGTAGAGTGTCACTCCACAGTGTAATGGACAGACACTATTTTGCACGGTGGGAAGCTCAGAGTGTTGCAGGATAATCTCTGGATGCACCTTTTTTTTTTTTTTTTTTAACCTGTACTGGAAATAAACACTGACACCAGGACTAAAGTGTGACACCTGGAGTCATGTTCACTGATGCTGCATCAGTCCAGCTGTGGTCGGTGGAGAGGTTTACACTCCAGTGTCAGTCAGAGGCCGGAACACGAGTCTTTCCGATATATTCTTTAACTCCGGGACTTAAACAGGTTGTCGGCTGAAACTGTCAGCTGGGTTTGGTTTTTTTTTTTTTTTTTTTTTGTACGTCAACAAAGTAACCAGTCGCTCTGCATCAAAGAACCACAGAGCTGGTTTGACAGGTTTTAGACCATAAACCACACATCATGTGCGACTGTGCATCACTGCTCTGTAAACTTCTCCTCATCGCTTACATGTTTTCAACTCTTCTTTCCTCCTTCCTGCTGTAACTGGACACGCTTGATTCAGGTTTAACAGATTTGAATCGTTCAGAATTTCAAATTAAATCTAGTCCAGTTAGAAAGTGCAGATTCCAGATCAGTCAGAGCAAACGGATTTGAGAACTAGAAGTTCCAGCAATATAGAGGAAGTGAATAGAAGAATTCTCACCTCACACTGAAACCAGCAACTGCTGCCGTTGCCTGGAAGATTTGACTCCAATCTCAAACCTCATTGGATGCTTTGTAAATGAAGTTAATGGGGTAAAATACGCTAAACCAGCTGTATGGTTCTTTAATGGGATCCAGGAGGAAAAAGGGGAAAAGTAACAGGGCTTTAAAGAGACAGTAGTGTCTTCTCAGCCAATCAGAATCATTTGCTTTCCTTTGCATTCTGATTAGCTGAGATGCCCTGAGGCCTTTTCCTTCCAGGTGATGACTTCAGATCCACTTAATTGTCTTCATGCAACACCTGGTGTGAACCTTCAGGTTGCAGATGCACAGTTGGTGGAATGCCGGTCATGTGGTGTGAATGTCTGAGCTGCTGTTGTTGCTTTGTCATCATGAAAACACAACCTGCGGTTCAGCTTCTGCGCAGGTGTCGGGGACTCATGTGAATCCTCCTCCAAAGGAGGTGACCTGGACCCGGTCTGCCCTACGGGAGACCATGTGACAGAAACTTTTGATATGTACTGGATTGAACACGTCTTATAAAATGAGCCTGAAACAGAAGAAGATCATGAGTGTACATAAGGAGAGGAACTCCTGACCGTTCAAAGTCCCTCTGCAGCTACAGACCTGATGATCATTATTTTTTCAACAATAAAAATATGAATCAAACTGGTTTGGGTGAGCGGCGTCGTTTCTGCAGTCTGAAGTTTCATTAGAGAAGTCCCCACTGACACTGAGAGTTCATGTTCACACAGTAACCACACTGTGAAAAACGTATATTCAGTGTCAACATACTACCGCCGACAGTTGTGTTTAATTGTTGATGAAGTGTAAAGGAGCAGTTATAGATATAAAAACAATCCAGGAAATAAATCTAGAGACTTTAATCAGTGGTGGAAAGTAACAAAGTTCATCTACTCAAGTGCTTCAGTTCAAATTTTGGTGCTTTTATTTTTTCTACTCCACAAAATTTCAAAAGGAAATTGATCTTTTTACTGCACTACTTTTATCTGACGGCTGAACTGACTGTTTCTGTATATTTAAAAAATCATTTAATAAGTTTATAAAATATTAAAATAGTGGTTTCCAACCTTTGTCTCATGAACCTTTATTTAAAAAAAAAAAATCTCCTGGTTCCTGGTCATGATGTCTTACTTCCTGTTTGAACTTGCTTTCATTTCAATATTTGAGGTCAAATTATGCAACGTGATATAAAAACACAGCAAAGATTAGAGGAAGTCCAGCAAATTTGAGCATCAGAGCTTTTTTTTCTTCTTCCTCTTCTTTGTCTTTAATCATCTGTCCTTCACTAAAACTACACTTACATTTACACCTACTCTTCAGTGATCCAACATTAAACAAAACAATGATACTGCTAAACACAGGAAGTGGCTGGCGTACATGGGACGTGCCTCAGTTTAACAGCTGTGAATTTTCATAGAAAAATATATCTTTAAAGGGAAAAAACAACTAACTGATCATACTTAACATTTCCTCTGGACCTTCATCAGGAGTCTTTCTGAACTATTCTTACAACAGTGATCTTATACAGATAATGCTCAGCCCATCTTGGTTCCACTTGTAGTTCTGCAATGAATTCAGTCTGTGTGGGATATTCTCTGCTGGCAGAACATCACATCTATTAGAACAGAGAATAAGTGAACACAAGAGATTCATTAATGATACAGAGAACATTTTAATGATTTCAAACATGACATCTCATCGTTAAGGTTCCAAGGCACTGAAGAGACGTATGTTGTGCTTTTATTTTTTCCCTTTTTAAGTACATGTGCCGTGGAAGACGGCAGATCATACACGTCGCAGCTGAGCATTATCGGATAAAAATCACTGTTGTCAGAACAACAGATAGGCAAGATTGTGTGTGAGCTACTTCCTGAAGTCTTGTTGCCAGGTTGCTGTAGCCAAAGATGCTGCACACAAGCACCGTGCAGACGGATCAACTGCAATTCATTAGAAACTGTTAAGCTAGCTAACTCCCCCTTAAAACCACACACAGTCATTCTTACATTTCTGTTTGGAAACAGGTGAAACGCACAGTGTTCACTCTGTAAATGACTCAGCTTTAGTCTTGTTTTCACTTTGGACTGAGCCAGGCTAGCTGCCTCCCTCTGTTTCCAGTCTGTATGCTAAGCTAAGCTAGCCACATCCTGACTAACACACAGACATGAGACTGTTGTGACAAGAAATCTTCCCAAAAATAGACTAGTTCAATCAAAAAAAAAAAAAAAAAAGTATCAACAGACGCACAAACACACACACACTAAATCAACACCTTCACCTTCACAGTCAGTACCACGTCTTTTATAAGGAATGATTGGATATTTGATCAGTGTGGATATTAGCAGAATGTTTTTTTTCCCCCTCATCTTACTACATGTGCAGAACTGATTGCTGCTGTAAGTTCAGGTGGTCAGATCTACATCAACATGTTTTGGGACAGCCATGCAGAACTGGAGGTGGAGGAAGACATTCTTCTCGCTGTGACTTGAGACAAGTTTTTTTTTTCCCCTCCCCCACAGTGTAATCTCTGCTCACTATAGTCTCTTTAAGGCCTGTGGGTAGTACTTGAGGAAGATCCTGCGGGCAATCTGGTACGTGTCTCCCTGAGGCGTGGTTGGGTACTTCCTACCGTTGTAAATGAATCCCCTCTCTACCTGAAACACTGCCTGGTTGAAGGCGTCCTGCTTGAACGGTTGTCCACTGTCCAGACACTCCACTAGCGTGTGGACAAACAGTCCCCAGCGCTGGGCGTAGTAGTCCTCCACGAGGCCTCCCCACTCTTTACTGGCGTAATCCAGGATCTCACCACTGGGACCCCACAGTGTGAGCTGGTTTCTGGCGTTAAAGTCATACAGCTGTGCCTCCTTCTCGTCCAGGGCTAAGGATCGCGCCCGCTCCAGCCACGTCCCCAACAGGAAGTTGCGGTTGCTATTCAGCAAGCGATTGAGCTCAGGCAAGAGGTCGTAGACCAGCACGCCGCCTGCGATAAGCAGCTCTGGCAGCTTTTGGCGCTGGAAGGCATTTGCAATGTCCTGGTAAAAGGAAGTCGTCAGGACTTGTAGGACCTCCCGAGTCATGTCCACGAGGTCGTACTGGAAGGTCTCCTTGGACATGAGAGAAGGAGCCGCCTCCATAAACAGCTTCCAGGCTTTGTACAAGTCAGCCGGGTCATACCAAATCCCAGAATTCATGCGAAAGGAGGGCCTGCGCACTAGCGGGCTGTGGTTGTGGTTTCGGTAATGCGGCAAGGTGCAGTTGTAGACGCTGGAGAACAGGAGCCCCCAGGCGGCGGTCAGGTTCTCTTGTGTGCTGCCGTAACGGCGCACCGCATACAGCGACGCCCACTTGGACAGGTTGACTGGCTCCTTGCGCCAAGCCAGCTCGCTCATCAGCTCGTACATCGCTGGATTCTGCTCAATGCCCTCAGGTGTCATGCCTATGCCCACCATGGTGGAGTTTGGGAACTGCAAGGCTTTAAAGGGCCCCGAGTTGATGCTCTCCACTGTGCCATAGAAACCACTGTTACCACCAAAGTTGTGCAGCATGCACCAGATAAACGGCTGTCCGTAGAAGGACTCGGTGTACGAAAAAATTGGCTCGGTCTCCGCAAACAGGTCCAGCACGATCATTCGTCCAAGGGGCACTCCGTGTAGTAGGGCCTGAATCTGGGCTGGCTTCCAGAACGTTGCAGCACTGAAGAACAGCCAGCCTTGCATCAGCCAAATGGCCTGCGGATCAACTGGGGTGAAAAAATGAGATTTGGATGAGGAACAAGAAGGGGGACAGTTCTCAAACATGGCTGAAACTCAGGGAGTAACTTGAGGGAGACTGTCTGAGTGACTGTGAGTGACTGTCTGAGTAAGAGAGCTGGACAATAGGTCGTCCACGGGTCACCAAACTAAGGCAATTATTGTAATTGTATCCGAAAATATCAGCATTCAGAGAGCTTACACGCAAACCTACCATGTGAACAGGATGTTATTCATCCAGACACTCACCTGCTGTCATTGAGGCAAAGACAGAGCGACTGACTGAGGACAGGTAGGCGGGGTCAGAAGAAGGAGGGATCATCTCGTTGAAGGTGTCGGTGTTGTAGACGTGATCCGTCCCGAACTGCTTCACCACCTGGGACAGATAGAGGGAACCGATCTGGAGGAAAAGCGGGTCCCGAGGGTCTAAGATATAGGAGCACGAGAAGCTGCAGTTGAACTGAGCCCAAGGCCCCAGTCTGGTGACATTTGCTTCTGGATACAACCTGAAATACAAGAAACACCTGACTGGTTATGTGAAATACAGCAAGGAGCTGAAGACACAGAAACAGAATGTACAGAGGCTGGAGAGAAATGACGGCCTGCTGGATCTCAAACTTTATCTTCTCAGAAATTCCCTTAATGCCACAGTGTACTTGGACTAAAACAGATGTGGTTTTGAATACTTTGGCAGGTGTCTGTCAGGCATCTGTCTGTCTGTCTCACCTTGATAGCATCATAACAAGATGCAAGACCCAGTCACAAAACTTTACAGACCAGATCAGGTGATGGGATCACACAGTTAAAAACCCTGCAATGAGTCACCTGAGGATTCCCCTGGGAATGTTCCCGGAGAAAGCTGGCAGCACGGGGATCATCCCAAACGATCTCATTCGCTCCAAGATTTTAAACTGCAAAAACAGAAGGAAATGTTATGTGAGGGGACTCAACCCAAAACAGCCCCTGAGCTGAAATCCATCAGTCGACATTTTAAATAAACACGAATCAGGAAGGGCTGGAAAGACCAGAGGTCTGATGATCTTCCCAGCTCATAGCAAATCACCACATCAGCCAGCTTTAGCTGGAAGAGCCACTTCCAGGTTCGACCGGACAAACATTTCAGGTGTATTCACTTTCAGTTTTTACTTCCACATACAGTGTTGTCTGTAATCTGGCTGCCCTGGAGACAGAGGTAGAGGAAGTACTGAGATGATTTACTATAAAAAAAAAAATGCTCCACTCCGAGTTTTACAAAAGCAGAAGTACAAAAGCATTAACAGCAAATAAATTGACTAGATAGAAACTACACTTCACCACTGCCTGGAGGTTTCAGTTTTTATGTTGGTGAGAACAACGTTATCATTAAAACAGGTGTGGCTGTCACTACTACTTAAACAAAGACCCCATTTGTAATAAACTGGAATTAAATGTCAGACCTCAGACTACTGTAAAAAACCTGACAATTAAAGCACAAATTACTTTTACTTTGAAATTTCAGATATTCTGTTCAAAATGAATCCACTGTGTACAGGATCCTGATGTGATTACAGGCTCTTTAAATGATTCTGATGATAGACGTTCCTGTTTATTGAGAAATAACCAGATAGTAGCTTTAAACTGGAGGTTTCAGTACTTGGAGGTAGAGCTGGTTCACGTGCCAGGACTGTGGCAGGGGCCCACCAAACTTGAACATGTTTCCCATACGGTTCCAGGCCAGAAACGCCGGGCCAGAGAAGAACTCTTCAATCTCCGACTGGTTCAACCCAAGGGCTCTGTACACCTAAAGACACAAAACATGTTCATAAGCTGATGTTCACGCGCTGCTGCACATAACACGGTATGTATCATGTACCGACTTATATAAATCTAACTATAAACAAGCCAGTAACGGAGGAACCATAGATCTAAGAGCTGTTCTTCATTGTGTTCCTGTGGTTTAATCGGTTTCAGGTTAACAGGTCTGCTCTAACCTCTTGCCACAGGGCTTCTTGGCCAGTGAAAGCCAGTGGCAGGTTGATTCCATTGAGTGCCATCCAGTCGATCTCTCTCTCCCATCGTGGCCAGTCCCACCACACAGAGGAGTAGCTAAAAGTGCAGACGTTCTGGTAATAACGGAATCTAGATTTAAACAAAAAAACAAAAAAAAACAATGTCTTAAAAATGATGCGTATTCAAAGGAGATAAATATCAACCAAATAAGTATGACAACTTCAAAAGGAAAAAAAACAAGGAAGCTACAAGATAAAGAGACTCAAGGACCATTTCAGCACATATACAGACTGGCAGCAAATTAAAGGAAAACAAACATAAAGTGTCTCAGTGAGGTGCCAGAACAGCTTCATTGCTCCCTGGTTTTGATTCTACACATCTCTGGACTCTACTGGAGGGATGAACACCATGCTTCCAAGAGATGTGCACAGTGGCATTTGTAATTGTGCACACAAAGAGCCTACACTGTAGAATCCTATTTAAAACTGCTGGCTAAGGATAAACATAAAGATTGTAACACTGTCATTCACATCATCTGTAACGAGTTAGTCATAAAAACCTACTAAAAACAAAACAAAAACAACAATAAACAACAAAAACAAAATAGGAGAATTAAATGTGGACTCTTAAACGTCAGATCTCTATCATCTAAAGCTGTATTAGTAAATGATTTAATTTCAGATTATCATATTCATTTATTTGGTCTTTGTGAAACCTGGCTGTGTCATGATGACTGTGTTAGTTTAAATGAATCCACTCCTCCCAGTCACCTCAACTCAACTCATTTAAAAGCCTCGCTCTTAGAAAACAAGCCCAAGCCCAGCTTGGAAAACACTACAGCCAGTTCTGTTTGTTGTAGTGTACCATGCTCTTTGCCTGTACTCTGAATTTGTATCTGAATTCTCAGGTTTAGTCCTTAATACAGATAAGGTAATTACAACAGTAACTTCTTCTCCTTTAATTTTGACTTGTTTTTTTTATTTTTTTTTTTTATCTGTCTCCCATAAGTCCTTGGGCTCTACAGAAGGGCAATAATTACTGCAGTGTCCATGGTATATGGTATAGCAAAGGTCATCCGGGTGAGCCTGCATACACCACAGTCTGTAAGCATTTTGTTTTTATGTTGCATACTACACATCAGACTAAAACTGAAACAATAACTTTGAGGGTTAGGGTAAGTGCTGACAACAAATGGTTCACCTCATCGTCACTGGATCTAGATCCAGTTTGGCATAGGTAATTTCCCATAGATTAAAAGCCCCAAACAAGTTTACTTGATACACCTATATGTTACTTAGTGTATTTACAATATGAATATTGCTTAATAACAAGTATTTTAAATGACACCTACTATTGCTGTAGGTACCTGCAGTTCATTAATGACTGAAGCCTCCAAAGACCTAAGAGTTGCCCTCCACCACTATCTTACAGTGATGGGAAAACCAAACCGTGCCATGTGTACCATGGCTTTTTCAATCTAACTACTGTTGCACATGACATAACTGGGGTGAGCTGATGCGGGTCTAATGCACAACAGATAATTGAAAGGAAGGGTCCTTTAAAGGGCCCAGCCATGGTACACGTCTATAGTGCTCACAGTAAATAATGAAAAGTAATGTGCGACAGCGCCCCACTTGTCATGCACCCATGAGTTTTGTTGTGCCGTGTTGAAGAGGAGGGGCTGAAGGGGGGGCGGGGGGTATGTGCCCTCCAAATACTGCCATCACAGAATTCAACAAAACACACAGACAAACTATGGCAGTCTTATTCATAAAGTTTGTGTCAAGAAAATACTTTGTGTCTGAGCACGGAAACTCAGATTTACAGATGTTCTTAGCTGCTGATGAAATACATGAACTACGTCAGCACCTCTCTGACTCTCAAGACATCTGATCATTCTATAACTGCGATTTAAGCTGTACTTCGGTGCAGTAGTTTTATAAAAAAAATAAATATATACTTACTTTCCATTCTTGACAAAAATAACAAAACAAAGCAATGTTACAACTGTCTAACAGCTGAATCTAATGAACTCCTTGTAGAATAACACTGAAGACATACATACAATAGATTTGGAAAGCGACAAACTTTTAGCTAGTAGTCGTTTAGCTAGTTGTTTTTTAGCTTCTAGTCATTTAACCTGTAGTCAGTCTTCTAGTTAGCAGTCTTATGGCTGTGGTCATTTAGCTAGTAGTCATTAAACAAGTAGTCTTCTAAACAGTCTTTTAACTGGTATTTATTTAGCTAGCAGTGATTTAACTGGTAGTCATTTAGCTAGCAGTGATTTAACTGGTAGTCATTTAGCTAGCAGTGATTTAACAGGTAGTCATTTACGAACTCACATCGCGACCTGGTGAAATAAACTCTCGGTGAACTGGATATATGTCGAGTCAAAGAGCTGGTGATAACAGCTCTTTGAACAGTGAATGTCTTTGTCAATATGCACTGTGTGCCACTGACCTGTGCGGTGTGTTGATGCGCAGGATGCCGGTGAGCTTGGGTAGAGGACGCGGCAGGTCCAGCTGATTACCAGACCAAGAAACATGGCAGTTGCAGAAATATTTCAAGTAGTTGTAAATGCCAGAAGCCACGGCCACTCCGGTGCTGCCCGTGGCCACTATCTTGTTGTTTTTAGTGGACCTGAGCTCGCACACATCCAGGCTATCGTTGGAAAGGCTTCTGTTGACTGACACTATGAACTCCGTAGACCTGTTCCCGAGCAGGCGTCTCAGCAGCTCGACCACTGCTCTCCCCTGTGCCTTTTCGCTGGCTTTCGGTTTGATGTGGTCGAGCGTAGGAAAGTTACAATGTGCAGTTACAAAAAGAGAGAAGACGACGACCAGGACCAGGCTGCTGCCGATTTTGGGAGACATTCTGATCCCTCGTCAACAATGCCAGACTTTCCCACCGCTGAACAGGTTTAAAAACAAGTTTATATCACCAATTGCAGCTAACCAGGAAGCGTTGGTTTACTGAAAGGCTGCGGACCAATCAGAGAGAGAGGTGCTGCCTCGATTATAACTTGTAGCCAATCAGAGAGAGGGGTGCTACCTCGATTATAACTTACAGCCAATTAGGGGATCCAGTTTCTGTGGCAATACATTTCTGTGAGAGGGCATTGTTTGTCGTGTGATCAAGCTGTCATGTGATGGTAATAGTGGCGTCCTGATTCCAGGTACAAGCTTGGTGTCTTATGATCATGTGATGGAAAAGCACGAGGTGAAAACCTTTTAACAGGTGAATCTTTAAATGCTCAAGGCGGAAACAAAGCTCAAAGACCGCCAGCATAGTCGTGAGGCTCATATCTGCTTATTACCCAGGGCTCCTTTTCAAATGTGGACAGAGATTTCATAACAGCTGGTGTTTGAGATTTCTTAATAGATATTATTGGCTGTGGAGTGTATAATCACTGTGGTGCATTGGTCAGAGTAGACAAGAAGATGCTTCAGAGGTTTCTTGTACTTGACTAAAATTACAGGTCTACACTTGGTATGTTGTTTCTATTATGACAAATAATATCATACATTCCAGTATAACCAACTACAATATAACAACACAAATTCAGTTAGTTAAACTCAAAGTCCTGTAAAACTTAAGATATAAAGATACTCTACTTTGCAATTCTATCAAATTCATACCCTAAGACTAAGAAAATATACTAATACTAAAATATACTAATGGAAACACTGTGTGCTCCTTTATTTAAATAAAGAATCAGAATAATTCCTGCACTCATAAACACATCTAACTGATTCAGAATCAGCTGGATACACTGAAAATGGACTGGTATATTTACAGTCAAACATTTCAAATGTTTCACGTCTTGTTTTGTTCGTGTATTCCCTCATAAAGATAAGCTGTAGTTCCAGCTCACAGCTTTAGATGGTATTTTCCCAGCAATCATCCTGTAAAGCAGAGAAAGATTTTAATGTAGCGATCTAAATGTGAGGGTCAGAGCAGGGACTACCTTGCAGTGCACTGACCTTGGCTACAACTTTTGGACCCACACGGGTGTTTGCAACACAACCTTTATACTCAAGCCTACTTTTAAAGAACTTCTATCATCTCATCATGTTTAATAGAGTAAACCTGAGATTGTGTTGACGCCATGAAAGAGGAAATAACTGTGAAACCATTGTTGTGTCAGAGGTGGGAGGATAATTCAGAACCTTTCCTCCGTTTCCACCTACACTCTCGACTGTTTTTTTGTGTTGTCCCAGCTGCAGCTTTCCAGGCCCACCTCCCTGTTTCTGTCTGCCTGCCTTTACCTCCTCTTTGTCTTTGCCTGCTTTTACCTGCTGAGCCTAAATAAAGGTGAAATGACTCAACACTTTTAGTAACAAAAAGAAGAAATAAGACTTTATCCTTGGGTTTGGCAAAACAGCTGTCCTGCAAATATCTAAGCAGATTTTTGTTACTCTTACTCTGACTACTTAAAACCATACATACACCATCCTTCTGACTGAAATAAGTACTAGAGCAATGAAAAATATTCCCCAACAAATGTAATGTTTTCTCCTGTTTCACTGACATTTACTAAGAACTGCTTTGTAACCAATGAGCTTGAAGCTGAGAGTCACAGTCAGAGGAGGGAAGTCAGACATGTTCAACACATTGTCGGTTGCCTCATGTTGGGCTCATTCCCTGTGTTCTGCAGCCCATCACAGCTTTGTGCCCGCATGAGATTTTTACTCTTCACAGACCCCCCCAATCCCTCTGCTGATGTCAACAGACGCTCTTAGCCTCACGAGCCTCATGTCCAGCATTACCAACGGCTTGGCGGCATCAGGAAAGTGCAGTGCTCAGAAAAAGTAGAATTCTGGGTCACGACCAAAACGGTTCCAGAGGAGGCTTTGACCAGAACCAGTCCCTCTTCGGGGACATGGCAGTCTCTGTGTGAAATGAGAATCCACATGGAGGGTAACACCTTCACTCCTGGAAAGCTTTTAAACTGGAAAAACCTGCAGTGCTGGATCTGTGTTTGTGGAGAAGACTGACTTTGAGAAATGGTCATGTCATGGGAAAAAGCTGCTCTAGAGGAGAAGAAGACACAAGGTAAGATGAAAAAAAAAACAAAAAAAAAAAACAAACAAAAACCAGTAGAGTTTTCTGTAATTTATTCTGCAAATTGCTGAGGATGGATGTTTTGGTTTTTTAAAGAAAATCCAAGCCCAAAAAATTTAAATATAGGCAGATTTCTATAACATGATACGAAGTTAAAGACAAAGGTAAAACTAAACCTGTTTAACTACGTCAGGGAAACCAAATCTCCTCTACAACGCTTCCATGCAGGAAGTTAAGATAGCAAAAAAAAATCTGGATTCCTGAAGATGAGCAAGAAGGTGCAAGAAGCAGAGAAAGCACTGACCTGCACATCCCACCCATGATCCATCCACCTATGAGCTAAACCCATTTATCCTTCAGAGGGTCATGGAGAGGCTGGAGCCAATCCCAGCAAACACACACACACACACTTGAAAGTGAGAACTCATGAATGATTTACTAACAATGATAATGATAAATGATGTTTACAGCATGAGTAAGTAAAGTATTACTATTAATAGGTGGTTAATAAAGCCATTAATCACTACCCTTTTATAAAGGATGGCATTTTAGAAAGTGCTGTTGGTAATAAACTACAACCTGGCCCCAGATGGTGGCAGAATACAGATGGACGGAAGGTCACTAGTGACTACTAATCACCAGCTTCATCCTTTGCTCAGATGCAGAGTGGTGTAAAAATGGTTTGCTGCTTTGTTGTGTTCATCTCATGTGTCATGTTGTGTTAGACTACCATTAATGAACCAAGTTTTCAGCTGGTTTTAGAAATACTGCGTTCATGAGTCCCAACCCTCCCAACACCACCCCCAGAAAACAAATATAAAGCCATTATTATATTTGATCTATACATGGTTAATTCATTCAACTGATTTAATTTTATTGGGTTGGCCTGAAAGTAAATATCCCGTAAAACACACAGCTATGTAAAATACGATGATGAAATATCATGATGGAAGAGGAGAAAAACACAAACCAGTGACAGTAAAACACAATGTAATTCAATTAATTAAAAAAAAAAAAAAAAGACTTTTATTTCCATGTCCCCCAATCCAAACATCAAACTTTCAGCAAAAACGCAGCACAATGCAGAAGGAAATCCCCAAACAGGCCACAGACAGTACAGAAGCCGGCAAACAGTGCAGCGGCGAGCAAGAAAACTGAATTACCCTGAAGACGTACATACGTTCATTTGATTTAAGGACAAACAGAAGTACTGCATTAGCAAAAAAAAAAAAACAAAAAACAAAAACATCAAATAACTGCTGGTGGGAGCAACAAAGTGCTTGTTCGCTTTCCTTGATCTAGTACACAATCAGAGTTTGAATTTCAGCTTTTATATAACAATCTAACAGTAAGCAGAAAGAGGCAAGAGAGTAACATGTGAGTTTAAAAAAAAAAAGTATCCCGCCCACACTCGAGTCATCAGGTACACAATTTGGTTGATTTGGACTCGTCTACCTTTATTTCACAGTGACTTTTCCTGAGGTTTCCTATGTTGACTTTCATTCTGGGTGAGTTCTGTTTAAGAGATTTAACATTCCTTGGTTGAGGCTGGTAGTAGTGCAGTGTTAATGACGATGGCTTTAAAATGTCCTGTGTGGACAGTGCTGTCCCTTAACTATCCACAAGGCACAGACGGACCTACAGAGCCTCTGTACCTCCACACAAAAGCTTCACAGAGAAGAAACATTTACTCAGGAGAACTGAGAATATAGAAAGAAAAAAAAAAGCTTTGCAGTCTGGTTTGAGAAGTAAGGCTGCAAATATGATCAGCGCTGATTCACGAGCTGCGGAGCTGCAAGGATTATTCTCATAGATAGTCAAGTAGAAGATTGACAAATAAATCAGTAATTATTCTGATAACTGATAAAGTCCAATTTCTTGCAAATAAAAAGAAAATGTGTGAAACAATGCAAACATGTTAGGGGGATTCATGTCATAGTAAACTGGAAAAAAAATGGTGATTTTATTTATCCCCCCCACACACACACATTATTTTCTAACATTTTGTAGACCAAACAATTCAATAAAAACATTTTGAAACTAAATGAATTGGCAGATTAATTTAGCTGCTGCCTGATTATCCTGCTCAAGGTGAAAAAAAAAAAAAAAAAACCTTCTGACTGAACGAAGTATCACAGAGTATGAGGTATGAGCATTTCCCAATGGACACCACTGACAGGTAACAAGGCTTAGCTTGTGCGACTGCACCATACAGCTCAGGTTCCAGGTTCATAACACAGAACATCTTTTAAGATTCCTCGACCTTATGGAGCCGACTCTTAGAAATGGCAGCATACTCGAGTTTGTCATTTTGTTTTTGATTCGGGGTTGTGTTTAAAATATTCTAATCCAAAATTCACTGCTGAACATGATTGACAGTTGTAGCCTTGAGTCCAGTTTAGACTTAAAAACTCTGGGTTTGGACAGATATTAAGTAACTGAGCACCTAGTACAATACATTAGAGTGGCGAAACAACACATTGGTTACTTGAAGTTATGCTGTTAAATCGTGATTAATAGGAGCCAGCCAGCGCAGCCTTGGTGTGGAGATGCATGCTCACAGATTGTTACAGCGAGTGAAGAGATGAATAAACTCAGTATTCAGCTTGTTGAACATGTTAATAATCAGTAAACTCTGAGGGTACATTCTGAACTTCTGGAGTATGCATCTGACATTCAGAATAAAAGAGGGGAATTAATAATTCTCCATGTAAACTTTTTAAGCCATGAAACATAGTATTAAGTTGTATTTAGCTGTCGCTGGTATTCTGTTTTTATGATAGCCTACTGATTCATCTGTGCCACTGTAAAAAAAGTGGGTATAAATACTAAATTACATATAAATGACATTTCAATTCCTTGTATGTCTATCATACATGTGTGGGGATGACAGTAAACCTCACTATACTAATCTGTGCACATGCATTTCTTTTCTTTGACCCCATGGATCACTAATTAATAACAACCTGTCTTAGTGCAGTCCATTTACTGACTATAAATTAGTTTATAAATTACTAATAAAGAGTATAAATACATGGGTGTACCAGGGAGGGAGAAGTTGCATTATGGGAAACACAGGATACAGGATTTTTGGAGCATCTTTTTTCCCCAATTTTCTGAAAAGTTTTTAGGATTAAAAAAAAAAAAAAAAAAAAAAAAAATCAGTGTACAGAGAGTCAGGTGTTCATTTCCATGTTTCCAGAATCCAGACTTAAAACCTAAATGACCAAGCTGAATGTCTAAAATGTTGGACAAACATTCACCAAGGTACTGAGCATTTACCAACTACAGACTACATCATCTGTTCTTAGTAAACTGAGGCACAGAAACATGTTCTGACGGATCACAATTGTACCAACATTTGTACTTAAAACTCTGACAACAGCACTTGTCTAAATGTTCAAATCAATAAGCAGTTACTGACTCTGTGAGACCAAATTCTAGCACCTAAGACCATTTTGAACATTTTGCTGCACGGCGGTGTAAAAGAACATCAGAGAACGGCTGTAATTAATTCAACATTATACAAAAAGCACCACATTATAGCAGTTACAGATTTAAAACTCCATTTTCAGTACTTAAAGTCAGACTTTGTAACCTTTGAAAGAAGAAAACGCAAACCATTGTCTCACAAAACGTCAAATCCATAAGCAATAAACTCACACTTGTTTAGTTCAGTACAATCTGGGATTTTGCTGCTACAGTCTTACTTGGTCTGGTCTGACCACTAGCTTATAGTGGCTAATGTTAGCAAACTTCAGATAAATATTGCTGTGTACCTGACATTACAGAGTCACTCTGCTGAATTAATGCTGACTTTTTTTTTTTTTTTATATGACTTGTGCTACTGTTAAACAGCATGTTATAGAAAACAGTAAAACTCAGAGTTAACACACGAGGCTGTTGCTGCGTCACTTGGCCTCTGACTGCCTTAGCTGAGGTCTGGAACGGGTTCAGCTAAACCAGAACTTGCGGGAGCTTAAAAACACAGCGGCGCGTTGAGTTGAACCTGATCGCTGTGTCAAACTAATGATGATTAAGAGAAAAGTTTCAGAAAATGCTAATTATAGGAGTGGGTTTCTACAAATGCTCATTTCTCTAACTGCTGAGGAAAGAATTCAGAAATATCCCAATTGTTACAACTGTTCTGCTCATCACAAAATAACGTATCACACTATACTTTTAATATAAATGTTGATTTTGTTTTATAGCCTCAGGTGACTGAACAGATCACCTGGCTTACATTGCACCTTCTGGTGGTGCATTAATTAACACATCATTTATGTTCAATGTCTCAGATTAACCCACATTAACCCACTTTCTACAGAAACTTAAGTTTCACCTGGTTTAAACCTCAGTTAAACCGGATGTGCTGCAGGTTTGTGGTAAACCTCCAATTCACTGACCTCCAGTGTGGTTTAGGTGGTTTCTGCAAGACACGGCGGCTGGGTTCAGACTAAACCACGGATGATGCTGAAACTGCAGCTTCTGAGGACGCAGTAGTGGGGGTTTTAGGAAACCGCTTCGTTTTGTTTCGGACAGCTCGTGTTTAAACCTGTCCTAAAGCTTAAGCCTCAGCTAAGCTAATGACAAAGCAGCAGCTCTAGATGCATCTTTTGTTGATTTCTACTTGTTTTCCCACTTAATGAGGACTTATTTAAAGCAACTGACTCCAGAAGAACTTTGAAAAACAAAGGGAAATTCAATTTGCCATCATCCTGTAAATACTAGTAGTCTTCTCAGGGGTTGACGTTCAGCAAAAGTTACATAGTCTCACTTTAAGACCTGCCTTTTTTTTCCCCTGGATTTTCTGGACTAAAAAAAAAAGACAAATATCTCCTGTAACAGAGAAGAGATTCAATTTATCAGCATTTAGTCACATTAACCGACAGTGACTGTGTATAGAAAGAAAGAAAACCTTTAAAGAGAACTTTAAGAAAGGCTAGTTAGTCTACTGTGAAATTTTAAGCAGAAGTCTCCTAGTGCTAAAAGCTCATCAGGCACATATGAATGCAAAGCTTACATAAAAACTAACTGTACGTGTCGGTTTTGTAGAAAAATCCCATTGACTCAAACCAGCTCCACATCACCGCCCTGAGAAACTATGATAAGTGGGAGAGGACATCAACACCAGCTTTGGTCAAATGCCGGTAACAATGACCCTTGAAAGCAAGTTTACTACCTCTACAGAGACACTTAGACCACTGTTCATGACGGGACCGGTTCTCTTCCCAAAACCCCTGTGGGCAGCTAAAACTGAAGATGAATGGTGAGTGGTGACGTCGATCAGCCAGAATGGCCGATGCAGATCAGGACGTTTCTTGTCCTGGTTGCAGTCCAGAGAGAATTACAGGTGTGTGTGTGTGTGTGTGTGTGTGTGTTTGTGTGTGTGTTCTGTCGGATATGATGGTGATGACCTGAAGGTGTGCTGCAGTCTCAGGTTTCGGGTTCAGGACTGCTGGCTGCTCCACTGGTTGGCCATGGGCCTGCGTAGCAGCTCCTCCACGTGACGGGCCACATCCATCGTGTCCTCCAGGTCAAAGTCTCCATCTGCATCCAACATGGTGTCACTCCTGAGAAGACACGAGCACAGAAAGACTTTCACAAAGGAGGTTTCCTAGAAAATTAGACTTCTGACAGAACTAATTACGCCAGGTGATTGTGTCCACCTGATGGATTTAAGTCAGTATTCACTCTACTTATGCTCTGTTTGAGATCTTCAACTCATGAGGAAAATATCTGGCTCTTTAGCATCTAAGCACTCCACTACTACTACTACTACTACTACTACAACAACAACAACACTATGAAAGCAGTGAGAGTGAAGCGAAATTATTCTCTGTAGGTTCATCACTGTGGCTCCTTTCACCTTCTCACAGTGTTTCCACTGACATTTGATCCATTGCTGATTATATCCACTTCACACCTACTTTTGTTTTTGTCTTGCCATCATACGTTGTCCCTTTGTCTGCGCTGCTTAAATGTTAAATGCACCACCGACTGAGATTCCATCCTCATGGTTTACGTGTATCTGGATGGATTGAAAAAGTTCTCTTGGGTCTTCAGACTAAAAGTGGAAGCAGCAATACCATAACTAATATAATAACTAATGCTGTCTTCCAGTGTAGTGTTCAAAGGACGGTATCTTCAGTAAATAAGTGAAGTAAAGGAGAGAGCTTACATAGGAGGGAAAACACTGAAGTTGTTGGGGTGGCTCACGGAGGGAGAAGCGGTCTGGTCCATGAATGTAGGAGTAGCTCCGCTGGGTTCAGGATTTGGGGTGGTAAATCTGCCAAAGACATATGCCACACAATACATCAGCAATTTCAGTAAACAGTCATGTATGTCTGACAGATTCACATCTGTCAGGCAACACCATCTGATCTGATGGGTCTCAAATTAATTCTACAGCTGGACAACAAGTCCAAACACAGAGTCATGAAGAGCTACCTTCAGTGACAAGAACAAGAAGGAGTCAACAAGGAGACAAGAACAGCAAATACAGATTTTAATTTGAAGTTCACTGATAAAAGAAAAATGATTCATGTTTTGTTTTTTTGTTTTTTAAAAAAAAAGCATATTCACTTTGCTTGTTGCAATCACAGTTTCATTTATACTGTATAGACACCTTTAGAGCACAGCAATATGTCATGGAAGCATGCTGGGATTTATCCCACAGTCTGAGTCAAAGTATACAGTAAGTGCCTCAGTCCTTAGAAAGATGGTTAACATCTACTATTCATTCAACATGACAAGACCTCCATCTGTTAGGTGTCGGCCAATTCGACTTGCTACTTATCCAGACTGACTGGAGTGTGTAGGGTGAGTTAGGTTCCCCGAGGCAGTTTCACAAAAGAGAGCGAGAAAAAAAAAGAACTTACTCTGGCACAACTTGTTTGATCTGTGGTTTTACGTATCCATCCACAGCTTTGGCTGCAAGAAAGACATTTCATAGTAATTTCAGCTTTGTAGTAGCATCCACGTCTTGGGATGTTCCACTAGCTAGTTGCTACAACAACTCTGAGTAATGTAAAAATAAGCTCATGTCTAGAAAGAATTCTTTATTGATAAAAAGCATCTAATTTGCAGATGTACAGTGAGTACAGAAAGTATTCAGACGCCCTTAATTTTTCAATGTTATTTTGCAGCCATTTGCTAAAATCATTTCAGTACATGTTTTTCCTCAATGTACACACAGCACCCCATATTGACAGAGAAACACGAAATTGTTGAAATTTTTGCAGATTTATTAAAAAAGAAAAACTGAGCCATAAGTATTCAGACCTTTTGCTCAGTATTTAGTAGAAGCACCCTTTTGAGCCAATACAGCCATGAGTCTTTTTGGGAATGATGCAACAAGTTTTTCACACCTGGATTTGGGGATCCTCTGCCATTCCTCCTTGCAGATCCTCTCCAGTTCTGTCAGGTTGGATGGTGAACATTGGTGGACAGCCATTTTCAGGTCTCTCCAGAGATGCTCAGTTGGGTTTAAGTCAGGGCTCTGGCTGGGCCATTCAAGAACAGTCACAGAGTTGTCCTAAAGCCACTCCTTCGTTATTTTAGCTGTGTGCTTAGGGTCATTGTCTTGTTGGAAGGTGAACCTTCAGGTCAGTCTAAGGGTCCTGAGCACTCTGGAGAAGGTTTTCGTCTAGGATATCCCTGTACTTGACCGCATTCATCTTTCCTACGATTGCAACCAGTCGTCCTGTCCCTGCAGCTGAAAAACAACCCCACAGCATGATGCTGCCACCACCATGCTTCACTGTTGGGACTGTATTGGACAGGTGATGAGCAGTGCCTGGATTTCTCCACACATACCACTTAGAATTAAGGCCAAAAAGTTCTATCTTGGTCTCATCAGACCAGAGAATCTTATTTCTCACCATCTTGGAGTCCT